>JACEGR010002531.1:0-126516 GCA_014170235.1 Listronotus bonariensis | reverse complement strand
TTTCCGACAATTAGAATTTGTTAATAAAATTTAATTAAATCCATAAAAAAAAAACAAATCGAGGATTCGCTTCTAAAACCTATATTTTTCTAGGCGGGAGAGGGCATTTGGTGGAACTCTTGACATCATTCCCCGTTCTGACAGAGACGTTAACGTATCCGTATTAAATGACATCTGCGCATGAGCATTATAAATTTTCTCGACGTTAGAAGATACGTCCGACGCAACGGTACGGATTTTTACGTATTAAAACGTATTGAACCGAAGAGACACGATTGGATACCGATGATAAATGGTAATAATGTTTTGATGTTACTAAATAAACAAATAAATGAGGTTATACATGTGAGAAAGGTTATATTTAATTGTCTTTTACGTTGATTTTTAACAACACCGTTTAGAAAAATTCCAGAAAAAAGTAAGGTTAAGCATGGGCGTCATTAGGATTTTTAAATTTAGTTTATTCAAAAACTGAGGCATGGAACCAAATTTATACCAGATGCTACTGATGCTAAGAGGAAAACTTTGGTAAAGAAAATTTTCTGATAACCAGGGGCATCTGAAAATCTTGCATAAAAAATTGATAAGTAAAAATATTTTAACATGCAATAGTTTTCTAAAAATACAGATACTTTTTAAAATTTCTGATTTGTCGATAAATTTTAATTATATTTACGAAAAAAATACAAAAGAGGATTCGCTTTTAAAAATTATTTTTATGATTTTTCCTAGAGAGGGTGCAAACAAAAAATTAACTTGTTTATGCAACTTAAAATTAAAAACTTTCTTTACCAAAGTGTAGTCCTTAGCATTAATAGAATCTGGTATAAATTTGGTGTGGGTCCCATGTCTCAGTTCTTAGAAAAAATAATTTGAAAATCCTGGCGACGCGACGCCCATGATGTTAAGTCATTAGTCGTCTACGTCTGTCGCCTTGCTGCAAATCTATTTTAACCGTACGAAGTACGCACAACGTAACGTACATTTCTGCATTTACGTCGATCAGATTCGTCAACGTCTTCGGTCATGCTTTAACTGTCTATTACGTTAAAGTGACCACATTTTTGAAAATAGAAATCGGCACAAGTTGAAATAGGATTTTTGTTTTTCTCCCTATTTGGTTTTTTAAACCTAATCAACTTCTACTGAAAGCTTTCTTTTATCCCCCCAAAAAGTCCTTACCTACAAAAACCCTCTTTACACGCAGTTCCACCAACAAGTCAGGACTTTATCGCAAAATCGGGACAATTTCCGAAATCGGCGGGACGCGGGACATTCCCCAAAAACCGGGACAGTCCCGCCAATATCGAGACGTATCGTCACTTTATATTACGTACCTCACGTAAACGTGTATTTATTACCGCAGCATTCTAACAAGGTCTTTACAATGTCTGTATGATATCATGTAAGTTTGATGTGATCCTTTGATGAGTAAATCCTATCCTCCTTTAAAACTGACCAGTTTTTAAAAATATGTTTTTCGCCCTTCTGGCCGTGGTTTATGCAACCCCCACTATGCGTGCTGCGTGTGCTACAGTTCTTTAATCATTTAATAATGCTACAATTTGAGCAACTTGCTTAGGAGTAATGTGTCATGCCAATAATAAAATTTTTAAACGAAATGCAAAAAAATACCACTCCACTTATTTGACTGTATTCACCCCAAAAATAGAGATACAGCTACTATTCAAAAAGAAAATAAACGCCAAGAATCAGCCCACGGAATTACTTATCCAGCATTTTGCTAATACAGGAGGTCATTCTGCAGGATGTTTTAAACATTCGCAAAAAAACACATGTTTGGCTTGCACCTGTACACTATGCGGTAGTGAAATGTAAGTCATAAGTCTATTAAACAATTAATGTGAAAATATGCTGATACACAAAAGCAAAAAAAATATTGAAATCCAAGAGTAGGTTAGAAATTTATTAAGTTTTTATCCTTTTTTTCTATCATTGTAAACACAAAATTTAATACTTGGTTCTTCATATTTTTTGTTACTTATATTTCATTGCATGCCTTAACAGTTTTTAGATAATAGAAGTAAAACGCTAAAAAACATATTATTGTTTGCTATTTTTAGGACAGTCTAGCGTTTTACCATTAATACCTAAATAATAATTTATGTAACAACTGCATAAAGTGCTACCTCTTTTTCGAATGCAAAGTTTGCCAGCACGAGCCGTTAGGCGAGTGCGCCAATCCGATAAGTAAAGAAAAAAGATACTTTATGCATGTGTTACATAATATATTTTTCCACGACCTTATTAAAATTTCCCAAAATATCATTTTATATATGTTTTATTTATCCAAACTTATTAATTTTAATTTTTGCAGCGCAGCTATTATATTGCAACAAAAACTCTTATTATAGACACAATTATATTCTTCCTATGCATTTAATATTTAATTTTAGAAAACTGTATGTACTTACTTTTTGTAAAAATAATACTAAAACAGTATAAATTCGTTTTCAATTTCTTAGTCACACAAATTCATTATTACTATTAACTTTCAGTAATTTCTATTAAATTAAATTTGCAAACTGTCAAATTTTAACGAAACAAAAGGTAACTTGACTCTTTGGTTCAGTTGATATCGCATTTACTGTTACATTGCATAAATCGATATTTAAGTATATTGTAGTAGGTATTAAAATAAAATAATAAAAACAGCATTTTTTACGGCCGCGGCCATGGAAAAAAAATTAGGTTTTGTATTAAACAAACTAGATTTGCATTAAATTATTTAGGTAATTTAATAAATAAAGTCGATTTCAACCTTTTTTGTGATGACAGAAAATAAAGTTAATTATATTAGTTTAAAAAAACAGCAATAGCCTTTTACTACAATCATTTTTTTAACAAATGCATAAAAATGCGGCTTAACATGAAATTACATTTATTAAAAAATGGTACATGGTAGTACATGTATTTGTTTAAAATTGACTATACAAGTTAATTTAAAAATATATACAGACTGTTTCTATACCATTTAAAAAATAATAACGCTTGCTATTGTTTTCAGGAGCTATAATAACCCTTAATTAGGCACGTAAAGAATTTTACAATAATTGGTCACGTGGTGTATTTATGCACAAATAAAAGTGTTAGTTTTAAAGCTGTAAATATGTGCAATACATAAACGTGTTTAAACTTATATGATTTTTTTTAAAAATTTCACATGCAAATTATTAATTAAAATTTATAAAAGCAAAATATTTCTTAAAAATGCAAACATATCAAAAATAATTTGGTAAGCAACGTTGGTCAACTTTTTTGGGTAGCGCGGTGTATTTTAAGCATTGTTTACAAACAAATATCAATATTTTCTTAAATAAATACATTTTTTTAATAGGACCGCCACAGCACACCAACGACATCCTTTTGCTAAGATACATGGATTTGTAGTAAAAAAACAACTGGGCTTTAAAGCAAATGGTGAAGTCTTTTTTAAGATGGTGTACAAAATACACCGGCGCGACTAATTAAGGGTTAAAAGAAAACACCTATTTAATTTATACCCTCTTACTTATTAGTTTTTAAGCTTAGACAGTGTCAGGTGGTGTTTATGTTTTTAATTAAGTACCTAAGTAATATTAAATAAACTGTCCAAGAAGATTCTTAAAATAAAAAATTTTGATAATGTCAAAGAATATATTAAACCATTAGGTAAAACTTCGTTAACCGACCTTTACACAATAGTACTGTCCTTGCAAAATACTGCAAAAACTCTACTGCTCCAAAGACTCAATATAAAAAAATTATTAATTACACTTATCTAAATGAATTATTAGAGAGGGAGACGTGGCAGGAGGTATATTCTAATAATGAAATTGAAGGAGCATAACAATGCTTTATAAGTAAACTTTTAAATTATATAACGCAGTGTACTCAAACAAAAAAACTGAACAGCAAAAATCGTAAAAGAAAAATCTGGATAACTGATGGTATTATCAATTCTATAAAAGAAAGAGACAAATTAAAAAATGACCTTAATAAAAACTATTCTTTAGAAATACTACAGTATTATAAGTCTTATCGAAATAATCTAAATAAAAATTATAAAAGCAGCAAAAATACGTTTTCCAAATCTAAAATTTTGGAGGCAAATAAAAACTATAAACAAATTTGGGAGACCATAAATGAGATATCGGGATCAAAAAAAAAAAATAAACAAGCAAAATACTTAAACTATTAAAAAGAAAGATATTTTTATTAATAAGGAAATAGAAGTAGCGGATTATTTTAATAATTATTTTATAAATATTGGCCAAGAAATTCAAAACAGTATAAAAAAATCAAAACGTAACATTAACCTAAAATTTAAAGTTGCTAAATCCCTTTACCTTAAACCAATTCATAAAAAAGATATAATAAAACATATTCATTCTTAAAAAAATGGCTCATCTCTCGGTGAAGATAAAATAACTAGTTTGATGATTAACCTTTATTGTACATAATTAACCTTTCATTTTTAACATTTAAAGTACCTTCTCATTGGAAAACCTCTATAGTTACTCCAGTATTTAAGTCGGGGAATCCACATTTATTAACAAATTATAGACCAATTTCTGTTATAAACAATTTTGCAAAAATCTTTGAAAAGTGTTTTAAGGAAAAATTAGTAGAATTTTTAAAACAAGAAAATTCTCTTTATAAAAAACGATTTAGTTTTAGGGACTTAAAAAGTACAGAAGATGCCTTCTTTGAACTGATAAAGGATATAATTTTTAATTCTAATAATAAAAAGAAATGTTTGGCAATTTTCTTAGATTTGAGCAAAGCGTTTGATACCGTTTCACATAACATTCTCTTTGATAGGCTGGAGGAAGTCGGTGTACGAAATGGCCCACTTAGTTTAATTAAGAATTATCTTACAGATAGAAAACAAAGTGTAAAAATAAACGAGTTCATAAGCACAGAGGAAATTATTATTACCGGAGTACCGCAGGGCACTGTGTTGGGACCGATTCTTTTTCTGGTTTATATTAATAGAATTGGGGATTTACTAAAGAATGATAATGTTATATCATATGCTGATGATACCGCACTTTTTTTACGGGTAAAACATGGGAACAGACTTACAGGAGGGCTGAGTTGGGTCTAAGTCTAGTGAATCAGTGGCTTGAGGATAGTCTGTTAAGCTTGAATTTTACAAAAACACACTTTATGACATTTTCAGCTACAATTGTTGATCAACCAGAAACTTCCATTTTAAAACTACATAACAATAAATCATGTAAAATAACCGATCACACATGTAACTGTGTAGAAATAAAAAAAACACATAAAATAAAATATCTGGGACTGTGGGTTGACCAATATCTTAAGTGAAATGAACATATTATCTATTTGACTAAAAAAATAAGAAAATTATATTACAAATTTTACCAATTAGGAAATATTTTAAATAAAAAATTGCTGTTAATAATTTATAACTCTTTGGTTGAATCTATACTTAGATATTGCATTATAATTTGGGGAAGCTCTTATAGTATTACCCTCAAAATGTTATCTACATGTCAAAATACGGTCTTAAAAATATTACTAAGTAAACTACGACTTTATGAAACGAATTTGCTATATCATGGAAACAATATTTTAAATATTAGAAACTTGTACACTTTAGCCTGTTTAAATTATATACCCAAAATAAAAAAAAATAGCCCCATAGAAACGCATAATTATGCAACAAGAACAATAACAAATGAAAATCTCCACCGACCCCTATTACATATATATATTTTTGTAGAATATGTTACGTGTGTTTAATTTATTCTTTTCAATCATTTTTTTCTTTTTCTCTTTTTTATCCAAGTGGCAGTATCAAGGTCTAAACTAAACAAAATGTTTTTTTATCCATCTACGTGGTAATGGATGAAGAGATACAGCACACAAATTGTATTTATACGATTTAGGCATAATCTCTTCATCCGGCATCATTGATATTTTGACCCTACATGGTAGATAGCTTTATTAAAATATTAGGTTTATATGTATAGTAGCTGATAACTTTAGGGAAGATGTTCTGTGATTTGTAACTTGTAAATTGTAAATACCTTTTGTAATATATGAGTAATATATGAGTAATATTTAAGTAAACACTTTAAGCGTCCTTTATTTTGTTTAATTATTGTAAAATTAATTTATATTCCTTTAATTTTGGTTCTAAAAAATATTTAAAAAATTTCTTACCTATACATGTTGGATCATCAGATCTGCACACTAGAAAAAAAATACAAATATCAGTTTGTTTTACAGCTGCCAAATTTTAAAGCAATTTTTGCAAACTATAATTTAAATTTTTCTTGGATTTATTAATTAAACAAAAAAACTAAAAACCCGAGTTTATTTTTAACATTTCGGTCCTGGAGGTCATTCTAAATAAATAGGCTAAACTAATTTTTAAAATATCAAAAAAAAAAAAACCAATAGTGTTTTATAAATTTGTATCAAGAAATTCTTACTTTCAATTTTATTAGTTCATAATTAAACTAATAGTGCATTTTGAATGGTATTTTAATAACAAAAGCAAATTTCCTTCAAAGAAACTTATTAAAAGATCGTTTTACAAATAATGTAATTTATTTTGTATTAAGTTATATTCGTTATACCGCATTTCCAACAAAGATGACTTTCCGGCTGCCATTTTTTCTTTATCGATACTAATAAAGCATGGTAGAATTTTTAGACCAATGAAAAGCTGTTCTTAAGTATACGAGTAAATGATGAGTTTCTAGGAATTTCGGTTTCACCGGAAATGATTGGAACTTTTAATTTTTTATGGGACACCCAGTATATATTAAAATATTTATTATAATATTTCTTTAAAACAAGTTTTGGTGACATTCTGTTTTTAAATAAAATTTATTTAATTTATCTAGAGTGCCATAGTCATTTTAAAATAATTCCTCATACTTTACGTACTTTCAGAAAAATACAAAATCAATTTTATCTTTTTAAACTTTTTTAGTTGAGGTATTTGTGCTAGTGCACAAACTAAAATAGGACTTTAACACTTAACATTATTTTAATTAGAAAAAAGGGTTTTATGTACGTAAATGATCTTTTTGATAATGAATGGAATACCTCGCATAATTATAGTAATTCCCATAAAAACTGCAACTCAATAAAGAAATGTTGTATTTCCACGTAAAATAATTTGAAGAATTAAAAAACAAGAATATACAATACAGGGTGTCCTATTTAAGAGAAAAAGTTTAAATAATTTTCGGTGAAACCGGAAGTCATAACAGTTTATCATATACAACTACAAATGAATTTTCATTAGCCTAACAACTCTATCATGTTTCGTTGGTATCGGTAAATTCCTTTTTTATATAAATAGGAAATAAAAAAATTGCCGTCGACAAGTTATCTCGTGAGCACCCGGTATACTATTAATCGAAATATCTTAATACTTTTTTTTAATTTTTATTGATGTTACATCGTTTATCTTAAAATGAGTATGAGGTAATTTAGGTCAAATTTAATAAATATGATTTAATTTTAATAAATTACTAGATTTATTTAATTCGGTTGCATGGCACATCAGGACATTAAAAAAGACACGGAACTGGGTTGACCAGTTGAAGACTATACAGGGTAAGTCAATAAGTAAACTTAAAAATACGCTGGCTATAAATATACTAACATTTAATAATAAATATATTTTGTTAACTGTTAAATTTGAGAAAAATAAAAATTTACTGTCTTGTATAAAAGCAAAAATATAGTTCTTTAATTAGTACTTTATACAAGGGGTCCGGAAATTACGCGTCAGGATTTATGTGGGCGATTCTGCACAAAAAATTATGCAACAAACTTTTATTTTTTTTTCGAAAACTCCAAATTAACAGATATACAGGGTGTCACACCGGGAATTGCCGCGATCGATTTCTCAAAAAGTACGCTTTGGAAAATTTAAAAAATTTGGTGACAATATAAAGTCAGTGGGGGACATATAACTAAAATATTTTAACAGCTCTACCACTTCTGGTTATACCGGAAGTTAATGTCAACTCCCTTATTTTAAATGAAACACCAATATTTTATTTATTTTCTATATTTTGCGTAAAATTCTCAACATAATTTATATCTAATGTTTTATTCTTAAGTCCAACCGTTTTTAAGTTATTTTAAATTTTATGTTAAAAAAGAACGTTTGCAAGCCATTACATAACCATCAATGTCCTTTAAACAAAAGCCCTTATTATAAGTCGAAGTTGGGTTTCTCGTAGAAAGAAAAACCACGTTGGCAGACTGTATTTATAGTTTTACAATTAATAAATACAGAGTTGTCAAAAATATTCGTTAAAAATTATTACGGCAAAATCGTACAAAAGTCATTTATTAAAAATAAAAACCCTTATATTTTTTTACCTTATCCTATTAAACAATAAAAATAAGAATAAATTTGTATAAGGACGTCTATTCCAAAAATTTATAGTTTTTAAAATATTAAGAATTTAATATTTATCTATTTCATCAATGCTTTTAAGAAGGGCTTAATTTGGCTTCTAGTTGGCCTTGACAATAAAATGCAGCGTCACAGCCAACTACCCTGTACCTACCCGTACCTAAATGCATTGTTAGAATAGATAATTATTTAATCGTTAATATTTTGAAAACCATACATTTTTGGAATAGACATTCTTATACAAACCTACCCTTATTTTTAATGCCTAATAGGATAAGGTAATAAAGGATAAGGGTTTTCATTCAAAAACATTGACTTTTAGGGTTTTTGTCGTTATAATTTTTAACGATTATTTTAAACCACTCTGTATTTATTAATTGTAAAGGTATCAATACGGTCTACTAAAAGAACTTTTTCAGTTCTTTCTTTAGAAGGAACCCAACTCCAACTCATATTAAAGGCTTTTGTATGAAAGAAATTGATGGTTATGTAATGGCTTGGAAACGTCATTTTTAACATAAAATTCACCCAAGTCAAAAATGGTTTGACTTGGTATAGAACATTATACAAAAATACTGTTTAGAATTTTATGAAGAATCTAAAAAATTAATATTATATGGGGTGTTCCATTTAAAATAAGGAAGTTGATATTAACTTCCGGTATAATCGGAAGTGGTAGAGCTGTCAAAATAATTTAGTTGTATTGTGAACACCTAGTATAAAAAAGGTATACATTTTGATAATTTTAAAAATATACATTTTTGGGAAATTTAAATTTTAATTGGGTTACTTAACATTGGGAAATTTGGTACATAAAAATATACGTGAGGTGTCAAGGTTTAAAAAGTATAAATCAAACAATTTTCTAGGTTACTCTAATAATAATAAAATAAAAAACATTAAACAAGCTGGGTCGCCTAGAAATGCAAAACAAACACTGGAAAATTTGATATTTAAAGAAGAGAGAAAGAAATTAAAAGGGGATTTTTATCAGATAAGAAGTAGTTAGTAAAGTCAAGCATAAAGGTAAAGTTTTAGTTAAGCCCGTACGGGCTACTCCTAGTGAGGAGTATGCCCATACTAAATTTATTTAGTCAAATAAGTTAAGTTGGGTTTTCAAAAATGCAAAGTTAGTTTTGATGGTCCACCGGTCTCATTGTCCCAATAGATAGTTTCATATGGTACATAAGCCCAGTGACGTAAAGTAGATGTATTCAAATTATACGTCACAGTATGTCTTCCACTAACTTTATAATATTATCAAATTTTCCAAAGCGTACTTTTCGAGAAATCGATCGCGGCAGTTCCCGGTGGGACACCCTCTACAGGTTGTTAAAGAAAGAAAAGAAATTGTTATTTTTTCTAATATTCTTTTTTCCACTGTACTGATTTTCGCCAAATTTGGCATACATATCAATAAGAAATTACCCATAAACAACGTTTATTTTCAAGACTTGCTGTGTTAATTTTTAAAATGAGCATTTTAAATTAAAGGTACGTAAATGTTTAAAGTAATTTTTCTTGAAAACCGTGAATTTTAAGTTATTGCAACAAAAAACCTTTTTAAAAGATATTTTAATGCTCTTTATTAATTTTATATTTAAATTTTAAAAGGATTGACACAAAACAGTTTTTTTTAATTGACCGGAAAATTAAATTTTCCACTCAATTTTTAAGCGGAAAATGCTATTTTACAGGTCTAATTTACTTTCCGGTCCCTAGTTTACTTTCCGGTCTCTCATTTACTTTCCGGTCCCTGATATCAAAAAATCCTGTTAGCCATGACAAAAATTGTCAGAGTTCAATTGTTACTATTTGACAGTTCAAGATATTGTAAAGTAAAGAAAGCATCATTTTGCCAAAATGGAGTCAGACATGGAAAATCCAGATGAAATAATTGAAGCAGCGTCCTTATTGTCGTATAAATATAACACTAAAAATTTACACAGTTTTTTTTCCGGTCAATTAAAAAAAAATTATGTACGATACTCGACCGGAAATAATTTTTACGGGTCTCCTCAAAACTACAGGACTCGGCTACGGCTCGCCCTGTAAATGTTTTTCGTCGACCCGTAAAATACCATTTTTCGGTCTAATAACGTAAATAGCTATTTCAGTCATTTTTCTAAAGGGTATAATAGGGTAAATACTAAAAATTATTGATGAATGAATTTGGAAAAAATTAGTAAGTATACTAGAAAAAGTCATTAAAAAAAATCAAGATACTGTATCCCCGTTAATTTTTAATTTTCGAAAAAAATATATAGAAGTTTGTTGCATTAATTTTTAATGCAGAATCACCGACCGAAATCCTGACGCGTAATATTTGGACACTGTAAATTAGGTTTTATGCCAATATTGGGACGTAAACAGAATATTTAATAGTAAAATGTAGTTCGATAATACGTTACCTCGAAAGCAGGTTGGATCATAGGGCTTGCAGTCAACTAAAAGAAAATAAATGACATATTTATTCATTTTACTAATAAAAATATAATTAAAAATAAATGGTCTCCCCAATATAAAGTTTAAGTCCCGTTACACATGGGGCGTACGAAATGCAAACGCCCTACGCCTGACATTAGGTTTGCATTGAAAGTAATGTATCCTAACATTTAGATCCGCAGTGGCAAGAAGCATTTTTCGGATTTTTACGACCTCGCGCAGTAAACAAATCGAGGGTAGACGAACATGCGCACTGGGAGAATACAACATCGGCACTCCGTACCCTCCGTCCGCGTTCTGACCGTGACGCTCATTAGCTACCGTACTTCGAAGAAGAAACCCAGAAAAGGTATCGTAAATTCTTTCTGTTTGGCGCCAGGCGCGTTCACCCTCGATTTGCTTGCGCACAAACCGGTTTTTTCGCCCATGAAATGTAACTTCTGTTTCACGCAGGTAATAAAATTGGCAATCCATCGAGATCAGTGATCCTTTCACATGAAGGCGTGTTTTAATTTTTCGTCTGCTAGCGTGAAATTTAAAACGCAAGTTTACGTCTGGCCCGCACACCTGACGTAGCAACGCATTGCGTCAGGGCATAGGTACTATATGTACTTTCACATGATATGCCGCGCGTTTGTTGTGTGCGGCATGCAGAGTAGCCGTTTCTTTTATTTTATAAGAAGTAGCCGGACACTTGGTACCAAATTAATAATAGATTAACTTAAAGAAAACTGAAATCCTTGGGATATATAGGATAAAAACTATAAAAATCAAGATACAAAGGTCTTGGGAGAATAAGTCCACTTTTATAATTCAGTTTTACGTATTTTTATCTTCCCCATCCATTATCCAGGAAACTTTTCCATCGACTATAAAAAATATATCTCGTAGTGTTTGTAAAAAATTTTGTGTTGTGTCTGTGAGATCCTGAAATCCATAAACTGTTAAGGTATTTCCAAAATTAAAAACCATACATCTCTTACATTGCAATAGACTTTAATTATTTTTTTGTGAGGATTTACTAACAGTTAATGGGCGGTGAAATATCCTCCATTTATTTAATATTTATTCCAGTATATTTTCAAAGACGACTTAACCTGTAGTAAAGTATATTTTTTTATGTAATTGATTTTTTTTGTGCATAAGAGCATTCGGAAGTAAAAAAATTGTCTTGAATGCTCAGTTAATTCAGAATACAGTGTCACACAAGGTACATACCTTTTAGTAACCTTTGTTTTACAAAAGGATTAACCCAAAAATGTCCACTTTAAATTTCTTTTTTTTTTAATTAGACAATATGCTGCAACGACAACAATGCCTAGAACAAAGTGTTGCTTGTTTATTTTAAGACTAACAAGCGTCTCCCATGTAAAAACAAAATTCACGTTCGACGTCAGACGCGTGGCGTAGCACGTCGAGCGTTCGTACGCCCCATGTGTAACGTGACAAAAATTAAAAAATTGGTTGCTTTTGCATGACGTTGTAAGCATAATGGGTTGCTTTTACAAAATAAAATAGTTTATTTAATATAAAAAACTGTAACTGCGCTACTTGTAGACATTTATACTTTAAATCTGGTTTTATAAATTATGTAAACCTTTGTTTTCTTTAAACAAACGTTTTTTATTTTTGTTAAATACGTTTTATTTCTATAATTCTAAGCAATGTCTTATTAGTCGTATATTAAAAAAAAATATTACCTTCTCCTTTACAGTTGGGGTCCTCAGGCTGGCAGTTACCTTAAAAACAAATTTCTTATAATGAGTTGTTTTCATAAGGCAATAAAAATAGCGAAACATTTAAAACCTTTTTTCGATACAAACTATATACACAAATATTAAAAATAAAATTTCATTTAAAATAAAGATACAATTTAGTATAATGTAAAGTAAAATAATAAAACCACATAATACGTCTTTAAATATTAAAAAACATTAGAAAAAAACTAAAAGAGAAGTAATATTATAAGTTATTTATTAGGTTTTGTAATAAAATTTAAAATTCATTTGTAAATTTATAAATGCCTATTACACTAAGATATTAAAGAAGAGCAAAAATAACTTTCAAAGGTTTTTCCAAAGAAAAATAATAGGCATCTTGTGTATATTAACATAATATAAAGAATCTGAAAGATTCCTAAAAAACACGTCAATAATATAATTTTATTTAAAATGTTTTTGATTTTATTGATTTGGTAAAAAAATAGTTTAATATATTATTATTTAAATAAAAAATGTGTGTAGGTAAATAAATAATTCATTTTGTCCATATTTAAGACTTTGAACTACTTTGTCAGATATTGGTAAATGCGATTTTTTTAAATATTTTTGGTTATTTCTTAAAATATACCAAATGGTCGGATGTATATTTAGATAGAATGCAGATTTCTGATGTTTTAGATTTTATGTGGCACATCCGGTTTAACCGGAAGTGCTCTGAACTTTCGTTGTTTAAAGGAATACCCTATATATTGTTTAAAAAAATAATTCTACAGGCAATTCCAAAAACACACTTGTAGCATATGTTATACCTATCTTTATTAGTTTTCAAAAAATTAGGACTCTTAAAACCTCGAAAGCTAGATTTAGCAAATTTGATATCTAGGATGTTTCGGGCATGTTAAATTAAACAGTGATATCAACACTGTTGCGAGATTGACAAGTTTCGTGCTAACAAAAACAATTATAGTAGTTAAATTATAATTGTCTTTGATGCTACATGTATTTGTGTCTTTTTTAAAATAGTCCCATGTATTTTTGATTGCAATAAATTGGGCGGTTAACTTTGGTAGGTTTTCAAATTTTTAAAATGCTGTTTTAATTATTTACTTAAATATGATGCACTTTATCTTTGCAAAAAGTACTTTAGCACCTAAACATCTATAGAACCGCTAAATCTGAATTTATTAAATTAAGTATTTAGGATTTTTGAATCTAAAGTTGGCACACCGAATTCATTGCAATACACATAAATAGGTTATTCCATTTAAAATAACAAAAATAGTACGTGTAGCGCAAAAATGGGAAATGTGGCAACAATTTCGATATCACTGTTCAATTCTTCTTCTAGAGAAATCAATAAATGACGAATTTTAAGAACGTTGTTTAATACTCGCCTCACATATCGATGACCCGATAGCACAATTTTAGGGAACACTAGCTATGATTCCCGGTTTCGCTCGGGAGTTTATATGAGACCCAAATAACCGTTGTTCTGAATGAAGTTCAACTACTCGACAACAGATGGCGCCACTACACATATTTTACATTTTTGCCACCCACAACCACCCACTTCCACCCACCCCGACCAAACTCCCTTACTCACAATGGGAGACCAAGGGGTATTTGTAACCCCGACGGGAAGTCGATCGGAGTTGCGGATGATAGCGAAAATCGTGGACACACGAACGTACATTAGCATTTTATATAATACTAGCTATGATTCCCGGCTTCGCTCGGGAGTTTATATGAGACCCAAATAACCGTTGTTCTGAATGAAGTTCAACTACTCGACAACAGATGGCGCCACTACACTTACTTTCTTGATGATTCCAAAAATTTTCAGAACTTTGTGTCTCCGCCAATTTGTTAAGAATGAGTGATAATATTTTACATTTTTGCCACCCACAACCACCCACTTCCACCCACCCCGACCAAACTCCCTTACTCACAATGGGAGACCAAGGGGTATTTGTAACCCCGACGGGAAGTCGATCGGAGTTGCGGATGATAGCGAAAATCGTGGACACACGAACGTACATTAGCATTTTATATAATATATTAGACTAGCTATGATTCCCGGCTTCGCTCGGGAGTTTATATGAGACCCAAATAACCGTTGTTCTGAATGAAGTTCAACTACTCGACAACAGATGGCGCCACTACACTTACTTTCTTGATGATTCCAAAAATTTTCAGAACTTTGTGTCTCCGCCAATTTGTCAAGAATGAGTGATAATATTTTACATTTTTGCCACCCACAACCACCCACTTCCACCCACCCCGACCAAACTCCCTTACTCACAATGGGAGACCAAGGGGTATTTGTAACCCCGACGGGAAGTCGATCGGAGTTGCGGATGATAGCGAAAATCGTGGACACACGAACGTACATTAGCATTTTATATAATATATTAGATTAGATTTTGGGCGATGCCCAACTCGGCACACCAAGCAGGTAAATGAAATAATAATTTATTTTGCTTTGTTTTTCAGTTTTCTAACAAACGATACTTTTTCAAGGTTTTTCTTTTTTTCATAAACAATGTTGTGTTTTGAAATGTGTTTTAAAAACAAAGGTTTATCCGACAAAAACATGATAAATTATGAGGTTAAAGCAGGCACTAATTGATTTGTCAGTCATGGAGACAAGATGAAAGTATGGTTTAAGTTTAATAAAATTTAAAAGTCTATTAACTTATTATAATTTCAAAATTTTTAACAAATTATAAAAAAATCTGGATCAATTTTTAACCAATTTTTAAACTAAATAGTTGGTGACGGTTTCAGCGATCTCAAATTCTATATGCCAAACTCATTTAAAATAAAGAATTTTGTAAATGCAGCTTAATTGGTTAAGAAGATATTGCAGAAGTTGCAGTTCCTTTTACTACCCCAGGATGCAGGAAATCTTTATCTAATTTTTACCTGTTGTTTAACACATTAGAAGTTAATTTAAACGTATCGAGCTGGCATAAAGTTTCGTGAAGTATTTTTCTTAAATAAAAATCTCTGTTCGGTACTTGTTGAATAACATAAAATATGTACGTATCTATACCTGGACCATTCTATGTCTATTATACAGGGTGTCTAGTAACTTAACCAACAAACTTTAAAGGGTGATTTTACAACGAAAATTAGGAAAAAATATCTTCATATAAACATATGTCCTAAACGTCTTAGTTTTTAAGCCAAGGAATATTAAAATTTTTAAAAAAGTATTGTTTTTAATAGGTCCTATAGCTACTCAAATATTAAAAAAAAAATTGGGAACGCCTTCTACGCATTAGGGAACATCAAAAAAAAGCAGGTCTTTGAGATAAATATTAAAAGAAAATGTTGGACTACCGTTATTTTTTAAAATAAATAGTTTTTGTAGTTTAAAAAATAAGACGTTTGGAACATGTTTACAAAGAGTTTTTTTCAAAATTTCATTATATATTTGCCCCTTAACCGGGGTACACACGGTCATGCAAAACTGACACATATGTCAAAACAGCCAAAGCCCGCCCGCAAATTTGACCGTGTTTATTAAAAAACTGCCACATCTGGCTTGGCATGCGACTGTCCGAGTTTGGTTTTTCGTGGCGCACGTCATGCAAACTTGTGCATGTGTAGGACACGTCAGTTAACGTTTCAGTTTAGGGAAGTCATTTACGGGGTTATATTGTTGGGTTTGAGTTAACAAAATGGTTCTTTGGCGCCAGGAAGATGTATTGCGTGATTTTATAGATATGTACCAAGTTATCCATGCTTTTTGAAAATTAAAAGTAATTAATATATTGAGAAAAATAAAAAAACTTTTTGCTGCGCTTATGTTTAAGTTGATTACGCCACCAGCTGCCAAAACTGACTTAGAACTGACAGGTACATCTGAATCGTGTGTATCAAAGACTTTATTTGACAATTGCTTTCATGCAAGTGCGTTTCAGGTTTGCATGATCGTGTATACCCCGGTTTACAGTTTATGGGTTGAGTTACACAATGTGGACACTCTGTATATAAGAAATATATCTTTATTTTTAACATGTCGATGTGTTGCTTACACGTTAAATATGACATTTTCTTTGTAATTGATATAAAATATTTTATTGTAACACACCGTGTATTTATTATTTTGTTTACATACCTGGTTGAGGTATCCAAATAATTGTCATTTCGTTTGGACTGGGACCTGTAACTATTTTTCAATAGTTAAAAAAAGTAATGCAAATTTAAATTTGAACTTTATACAGTGTAGTACAATGGGTGTTACAAGAGGACAAATAGATCAAAAATTTGGAATATTTAAAATTCCGTTTGGAAAAACTGGTCGCATGGTTCAAAACTGACAAATACAAAATTTTACTTTAATTTGTAATATACAGGGCAAGTTATAACTAAAAATATAAAATATAAGCAAGAGCAAAGTGCCTTTATTTTTAAAAACAGGACAAAATTGGTTAAGTAATTGTTGGTAAAAATTAAATATTATGTCAAAATTTAAAGTTAATGAATTAAAAAATCAAAAATATTTCTGCTACTTTTTTAACATTATGTAATAACAGTTTTACAAATACTTGGCTTAAGGCAGCTCATTAAAAAAATATATGTTTTAAATTATTATTATTATTTTCTTAATTTCCCCTTTTTCCTATTTTTAAATTTGTAATGGGTAATGTAAAAAATTGACAATATGATTTTTTTACTTTCATGCTTTAAGTTTAAATTTTGACATAAAATTTAATTCTCTACAACACTTGCTTATACAATTTTGTTTTACTTTTAAAAATAAAAGTAGCAAGACCCCAAACCCTTTTAATATTTTTAGTTACAACTCGCCTTGTATAATACCAATTGAAGTAAAATTTTGTATTTATTTGTTTTGGACCATGAGACCAGTCCCCCAAAATTTTATTTTAAAATTCAAAATTTTTGGTTCATTTGTCCTCTTGTAACACTTATTATGGGACGCACTGTACAATTATGGTAAACATTTTAAACTTTGGTTTGATCTTAATTTACTTTTTTATAATTTTTGGCCATTTTCAGTATTTATTATTTCTACGTAAAAAATAAATAAATGACTACAAAAAGTTAATATTTATTGCAAATAAAATGTATTACCTGAAATACACAGGTTCCAGTTTGGATCATCTTTAGTGCACACTGAAAAGTATAAAAATATGTTATATATCCAAAAGCTATTAAAGTATTTTTATCAATTATTTAAAACAATTTTTAGGACATTTAAAAAAAAGACTTGTTCTTTTTATAACCAGATTTAACTGCTTAAGTCTACAAAAAATTATTATACAGGGTAAGTTTTTTCGATGTTTAGTACAGGGATCTCAAAAACCGCTGAAGCTAAAGAGAGGGTTAAATGAAAAAGGAACTGTAGTTTTTTGAGCTAAGTTTAAATTACTTTTTATTTCGCCTAAAAAATTATTGCTTACGAGATATTAAAAAAAAAAGATTTTTTTCAAACATTGTTTTTTTTTAGATTAGTATTTACTAATATTTATTTGGAAAAGAAAAAGCGTAATAAGTAATAAAAGGGTGTTGTATAATATTAAATGTTTTTTTATGTTTTTAATAATTTAAAACACTTATTTTTAGGAAATAAAAAAATATTTTAGTTTTTGTTTGTAAAAGTTTTCCTAAAAATAAATCAAGATATTATTATTTTTTTAAATGTGTTAAACTACAATAAAAACTAAATTGATTAAAATAAAAAACAAAAACTAATAACCAAGTAGATGGTAAGTAAGTGAGAATTATTTGAACTACCAAATTTACTACTCAAAAAAATTAAATAGTGCTTTAAATAAAAATAAGTAAAAAAGTGTAACTTTTTAAAGATAATCAAAATTTTAAAACCATATTTGTTGACTTTCCGACATAACGCCTATACGGTATAATAATAAATAATTGTTGTTGGGTACTAAACTAAATTTTACAACCATATGAAAGTTAAAATATTCATTGGAAAAGCTTTTAAAAAAGCAAAACGATTTTTTTACAACTGTAGTTTACTTGTTTCGCAGCCAACTAGAAAAACACACAAATTTAGAAATTACCTCCAAGACAACGTCATTTTTTATTTGAAGTGTCGTACAGTATCCTATACATCGTTAAAAAGCTTTTAAAAATGCCTGTCAAAAATATTATAGCCAACTCTTGTTTCTATTTAAAAAGGACAGTTTATGTCGTAGCTCAAAAACGGACAGCTACATTAAATATGGAATAAAACTTTTTTTTAAAGATAAATAGCCTAAGTTTTCATTTACAATTTTTTTCAGTTTTGAATATTAACTAAGCTACATAAGAAGAATAATTTTTGGAGAACGGTTTTGATAAAATATCTACTAAGCCACGAAACAAATAGTGATTAAAACTATTTGTAAGCTCAAAAACTTAATTTTTTTCACATTTAACAATCTTTATAGCTGCAGCGGTTTTTAGGATCCCTGTACTAAACATAAAAAAACTCACCTTGTAAAAGATTTTTTCAAAACAAAAGTCCAAAAAGTATTTATTTTGTGCCATGTGGCCAAGGCAAATTTAAATACTTAGTTTTTTTTCATTCCGTATAAGAAAAAATACAAGGCACTTCTGTAATCTTCTTGACGTTCTTTACTTTGCTATAAAAGATTAGTTATTCTAGTGGACTCCAATTATTACCATTGGAAACTGGTTCAAATTGTCGAAACTACGTAACCCACGGTACCTTTCCACAAAGAGTTGCTAAAGTACTACACTCTGAAATGACCCTTGTTTCATCTATATTCCTTATTTGTCGCTGTAACTGTTGGTTTCTTGTTGTATTTGTACCTTGAACTAATTGTACAGTCTTTTTTATTACTTCCGTTTTTTTAAATTTTAAATTTAAGCAATATTTTTGATTATCTTATTTTGGCATTAACAAAATTTTTCCTCTGGGTTTTCTACAATCTTTACCATCTTTTCTTTTATCTCTTGTTTTATTTGTACTGGACTTTTTTTAACTTTCGAAAGTGGTAAAAGAACTAAGATAATACATATTTATTATATTTAAATAAACCATTAAACTTAAATTAAATACCACTAATTTTATGCAATTCTATTAACTAAACACTCTTTTTTTAAGTCAGTAACATAAATCTTTTTATAAAAAAATCATTAAAAAAAGTTAAAGCATATCATACCTCTAAAACATTGTGGGTCATTAGGCCGGCAATCCACTAAAAAACAATTAGGATTTTAATAAAGAAATATGGAAATTTTAAAAGTAAATACAAAAGTCATTTAATAATTTAATTAAAAAAATATTTTAAATATAATTATACCAAAAATGTTTAAATCAAATATACAGGCTGTTTCCTATCTATGGTACAAAACTTAAGAAAATAATTTTCTATGTCTTTTTTAAACAAAAGTGTTCACAAATATATATCCGGACTTGCTTTATATTCAACATACAATTTACATAAAGGTGGTATAATCATTAAATGTTATGGCTCCACAGCCAATATTAATAAATAAAAAAATATGCGACTGGTTTTCTATAAAATGTTTTTATACAGGGCGATTCAAAAATCGATCACAAAACTTAAGGGGGTGATTCTACTTGACAAAATAAGGGTAGAGCTTCATATATTTTTTTTTCAAAATGTAATTCGTTTTCGAGTTACAAGCCGTCAAAGTTCAATTTTTATTTTGGTTTTTTAACCATGTTGCATTTATTTTTTAACCAATCTAGTTGATATTTGGCACACAAATCGAGCTTTGCAGATTTTAAAATTTGTAGGACATAGTAAATTCTCTTTTTTTAAATACCGCCCGAGGCACTTTACCAAAACTTAAAATTTAAAAAGTATTTTTCTTTAATATTTAACACCGTAATTCAAAAACTAAAAACGTTTAGGACATATGTTTATATGATGCTTTTTTAATTTTTTGTTGTAAAGTTTTGTCGGTTGAGTTACTGAGACCCTGCATCTATGTTGGTAATTTGATTGAAATTGATAAAACTTTGATGTCTATTGTTGCCTCAAATCGGTAAGGTTTATTGACTTTAATAAAAAGTACCTTATTTTTTATGTTTTTGATTGTCTATAAAATGGTGCCCCCAACTTTGCGATGTCTATCAAAATATAAAAAATTGGCTGATGTAAATACATTTTAAGTTTTAGGTGAAGTGCCCCTCTGGCGGCATTTAAAAAAGCAACTTTGTCTTTAAATTTTAAAATCTGCAACGCTCAATTTGTGTGTGTCAAATATCAACTGGATTGGTTAAATGGTCAAATGCAATATGGCGAAATATCTAAAATAAAACTTGAACTTTTGAGGGCTTGAAACTCGGAAACAGAATGACATTTGGAAAAAAATTATATAAAGCTATGTCTCCTGCTCTTTGTCAAGTAGAATCACCCCTTAAGCTTCGCAATCGATTTTTGAATCACCCTGAATATATATAACACAGGGTGACTCACCATATTCGACAACGGTCTGTGGCTGAATAAACCATGGGGTTTTAAAAAGTAAATACGGAAACGTATACAGGTCGGATAAGGCCACAGTATAAAAATTATTTTACTCTATACAGTGAAAGTCTCAAAAAAAGTGTGACGTGTCAAAGTTATATTTTTTAAATAGAACATCCTATATTTTGGTGACGGTTTTAGATTCTACTTTAAAAAATAACCAAAGTTTGTTTATAGTACTAAGTGTCAAATTTTATTCTGTTTTTGTGATATTTTATTTTTTTAATAAATGCAGTAAAATTAAATTGATTTTACTTCTAAACACTTTTAGCACTTTAAACTTTAAAATGTGAAAAAGATTTAGAAAAGTCTCGCCACATCATACGTAGGCTCAAATCAAGATCAAATATTGTACAGGGTGATCAAAATAATTTCAATCTTTCAGAAAATCAAATAGCCATATCTCTCTTATTTTAAATGGAACACCCTGCATTTTTTTACATCACATGATGACAAATAAACTACTCTTTTCAAATGGTGTATAGGTTGCCTATACCCATCTTTTGTGCTTTTTTAGTAAAAAATCTGTTTTACAAATTTTTTAGTCCTAAATGTTTATTTAAATTAAAGTTGGCTGTGACATAGCAGCCATATTAATAATTTTCTTAAGAAAAATAACAACGACCATTTATTGGATTACTGTTAGTGATATAGTCAGTTTAAAAGAAATTTCAATGATTTTACATTAAAACCCTTCTTCTACAACAACAAGATGATATAATACTGTTGGTAGGATGTGAAAAAAATGGTTTACTTTAGTCTCAGAGTTAATCCCTAAAAAATATTCCAGGAGAAAGTCCATCTGATAACCTTAATACTTGCTTTAAAAAAATTTTACACAGCGATTATGGATAATGGAAGAAACGAGTTATAGGTCACAGAATGTCGCCATAACTGACCAGAGGCGTTATTAGGATTGTTTAAAAACACAAGTTTTACCATTACCACATTCAGCTGAAATAAGTGTTCTTGGAAGTAGCATTATAAGCAACTAATGAATCTTTTTTCTGTGAATTTTAAAAATAGTGGCAGATTATACTAAATAAAATCTTTTAGTTTTGTGCTTTTTTCCAAGAAATTTACATTTTGGCACTCCCTGGTTTAGTAAATAAGCATAGCTATATCGCAGCCTACCATACTACGTTATCAATAGACATTTGGAATACAAATATGTTAAAAACAGAATTTACTTAAAAAGTATAAAAAGATAGTGGATAGGTGCAACCTATACACCATTTGAAAGAGCATTTGGTTTGTCATCAAGTGGTGTAAAAAATACAGGGTGTTCCATTTAAAATAAGAGAGATATTGCTATTTGACTTTCTAAAAATTGAAATTACTTTTTGATTTGAAATAAAATTAATTTAATTGCAACTCCATTTTGAAAAAAATCAAATATACTTCAAAAAAACGAATAAAATTAGACACTTGAGGACTATTTAAGCAAACTTAAATTATTTTTTTATGTAGAACCTAAAAACCGTCATAAAATATGGGTGTTCCATTTAAAAAAATATAACTTTGATACGTCAACACTTTTTTGAGACATCCTGTATAGGGTAAAATAATTTTATACTGTGGCCTTATCCGACCTGTATATGTTTCAGTATTTACTTTTGCAAAAAACCCCATGGTTATCCAGCTACAGACCGTGTCAATGAATATGGTGGGCTTCACTCCTAGTAGAGAGAGAGAGAGAGAGAGAGAGAGAGAGAGAGAGAGAGAGAGAAAGAGAGATATACACCCTGTATATATATATATATATATATATACAGGGTGTCCCACCATATATATGTATTTCTTTGCTTTTTTTTTTTTTTGATTAAGTGTATTAGCTATTTAAAATTTTTAGTCTTCTGTATCTGCTTTTGTATGGTTTTGTTATCTGGAAACAAAAAATTACAGGCAAACTTTATTTGCTTCTAAAAAGTACTCCATAGAAAACATAATATAAAACCAAAAATAAAAAATAAACAACAGACACAAGGCCAAAAATAAGTAAGCAGTGTAGCTTAACCGGAGATTATCACTTTCCCCTATTTGCTTAAGTCGAAATTGTTTCATTTTTCCAATTTTCAATTTTATACCCCATGCTGTTTATAGATTACTTTTACAGAATCGACTTGATGTGGCTTTTAATTTTTTTCTTGAAAACGATAGAAAAGTACAAAAAAAAATATAGGAAAAAACTAAAAAGTTTTTCTCTTTGGCTTCACAGCTTATTCGGAAAAATATATAAAACTGTATGAACGTTGGTGGCGTACTTTTTTTCTCGGATAATACTGGCTGTGGTGCCCACTGAGATGCCACTGGACATCGATCAATATCTCTCATCTAGGTAAAAGCTTTAGGAAGCGCATAATACCAGGCGCAATGATCGCACATTTCACGCAAATTAAATTGAGGGTTTTTGAAATACAGCAAAATGCGTGACTCCTTGCTAAAAGCTTCTAACGCTTAGTATCTTAGGAAATGCAGCACGTCCGGACATATATCTATAGAAAGTTCCTTTCATAAAAGAAGATAAGAAATCGCCCCTTGGGCTTCGCGCCGTAAAGTTAGGAAACACCCTGTATGTTTTTTTATTTCTTTTTATCTGTTTAAAAGTGATTTAAAAAAAACAAAAAATCATTGTGGTATATTACAATATTATACAGACCAACATTAAGCAGGTAAAATTGTCCTTACCCCTTCCATGTGCACCCGTAGCTGATGATCAGACAGACAGTTACCTAAAAGTATTTTTATTACAGACAAATAAGTAAAAAACAGCATTGTTAAAGATTTTTAGGTAAAAGATAAAACCTGGAAATTTAGTAACAAACAACAAAACTTCTCCAAGTCTTAGTTTTCGGCACTGCTTTTAATATTTTATTTTATTTAATATTAGTTTAACAATAGGCATGACAAAAACTAAAAATTCGGTCTCCCTAAGAGTTAGCTAACCCCTTAACCGACCCCAAAACTGGCCGGCAAAGCTTTCTAATTTGTCAAGATCTTGGCATCCTCATCATTTGCGCTTATATGCGCACATGTATTTTTCTGTCACTTAATTTAATCGGTTATCCAAGTCGTAAAAAGTGCATGTCTCAAAGCAAGCGAAATATTTAGGTTTAGGTACGTTTCCGGTCAAATTTATCGGTAGTCTGTATTACCGTACCAATTTTTGAAAATATTTTTTGTTAACGTTTTTCATTTATAAATTAAGAATGAATTATAATCTAAGGCTTACACAGAGATATAACTATTAGAATTACCACCATGAGGGTACTTTTGTCAAAATGGTCAAAATAAGTGGATACTGATGGTAGCAATATCGAAAAAGATATCGGGTATATTATACAATCGGATCATGACATTGACTTTGAGATCGCATAAGACAAAGAAAATAGAGATATCATTAAAAAAGTAGAAAATATTATGCGATGAAAACTTCAAAAAATTAAAAATGCCGCTACAAATGGTCAAAAACGTTCTTTCGTTTCTAAGAATACACACCAAGGCTGGAACATACCAGGCACAAAAACTCCTAAAAACATATTTTTTAATAAATTACTTGATGAATTTTGTTTAAAATTGTTTTTTGTGATTAAAAAGCGGCGTCCTGTAGTTTTTCTTTCAAATTTATTACTATGCGAAACCTCCCTAATAAGCAATTTATACAACGGAAACTACTCACCGGTCAGTACATTTCTTGGTATCAAAATGCAAGATGCCTAGATCAAAAAAAGAAGAAGAATAACGCGACGTATAATAGTAAAAGGTCAACTGTACACAACCAAACAAACAAAATTTGGTATTTCCTGGCATTCGCAAGATGCAAATTGGTTATTGGCAGGCAACCCACTTAATATGTAGAGTGTTTGCAGGTTTATTCTTTACCGAATAATTTTACCAGTTTAGTACAATTTAATTGGTTGTAATTTTATATATGCTGTGTTTAACTTTTATGAGAAATAAATTTTGGTTAGACATTTTGGAAAATGTAAAATTACCCGAAATTTTGTGCCAATCTCGCCAGAATCATGACGTACACTCGCAGCTACCGCGCCGCTATATTTTTCTGCCCTACGTGGCTGAGATGTGGTCTACTTGGTCAAGAAAAAGTCAAATTTTTATGATGGTACAGCCAATAGTCTGGACCATAAGTTGCCAAGCGCACGAAAACATTTCTCGGAGAACGATGATTTCATATTACAGTTAAACAAGTTTAAGACGTTGTGCCGGCCGAGGGCTAAATCTTTCCAGGATAAATTGTCATACAGTACTGAACACAAATACCAGTTTCGAATTTGGACCCTCTCATCTCTCCAAAAATGCGTACTAAAAAAGTACCCTCTAAATGAATCACCCCTATATACATAATGTATGTAGGTATTAATTTTTGTTTATTATGTTTTTATACTTTTAAAAAGTATAATATAAGGTTAATTTAAATCATAAAAATATCCCAAATATAAACACATTTAATTATTATTTCTAAAAATATTATTGTAAGTTAAGAAGGTGTTTATACTAGGGTACGCTTAAAAATAAATATTAAAATTTAAATATTTACCAAACTTAAGGAGATAGTATTACCATGTTATATATTTGTTATTGTAGTGACAAGGACTGTTATTAAGTAAAAAAATATACAGGGTGTTCCGTAGGAAAAACATGAAATTGACACCGTAACTTTTTAAAGCAACCTTATATAAAAAATCTAATACTTTCTGTAAATTTTATGTTAATAGTTCTACCAAAATTGTCTCTATGTTGTATGTTGTTTATGGAGTAAAATCACAAACGACAAGTTTTTATTTTCCCTCGAATCTATTATATAAATAATTTTATTATAATTCTAACTACGCCATTTTTGGTTTCTGCATAATCAAGCTCTTAACACCCATGCCGTGTTAAAATTCAATAACGTTTGATTCATTGGTCCTTTTCTAACACTTATCCTGGGACACACAGTATGTATAGATATTTTGCATAAAAAACGCTAAAATTTAAAATATTTTTATTTATCTAAATAATAGTTGCTGCCCTAAAAGTTTATTGCGTTATAAAATTTTATTAATCGTAAAACCCTTTGACCAGTTTCATATCTCTAAACATTTGGATACCCTTCATTTGCTGTCTAAATGTAAATTATTTTATTTTATTTTCTTGGTTTTGGCCCCTTCAGGTCCAATCCACCAGCTCTACCCCTTCCGGACTATGCTCAGGTTTCGTCGGCGGAAAATCTGGATAATCGAGCTCGAAGCACCCAGAAATTAAAAATAAAATCTTCCATCGATGCAATGAATAAATTGTCGGCTGTCAATCCAAGAAGAACTGCTACTGATATTGTGCATAACCTTTACTGTTACTTGCTGACGCTTTCAGTAGAGGGCCACTCTTTCCGGCTGTTACGAAAACACGTGCACACCGTTAACATAAAAACTTCAGGTTTTTAGGAATCTTCACTCACAGCGCTTAGTTCCAAAAAAGATGCTATTAATTTAGCATCATCCTCAAGGGCACAGAAACACCCGTACAACTCCTTCAGTTGCATACCTGGGGACGCTATGAAACCTCCTACGAAACGTGACCGCACAACTTAAAGATCGCGGAGAGACAAAAACCAAATGTAAATTACATATTGTAAAAGCATAGGTTATTTTTTTTATATAACAAGTTACGTAGTAAAATCATACATTACCTGGATTGCAAATTGGATTGGGGTTACCAGGATGACAAACTAAAAACAATATCATCACATGAGTTTATTCTGAAGTTAAAAATATGTTAAAATAAAATAAAAGAAAAAAAACAAAATATTTTAAAAGATAATGATCATAATTTTAACCATATTTAAATTAATTAGCTTGTAGCAATAATATAATATTAATAAGATAATTATAATTTTTCACGAAACACAAAAGTTTTTTTTCCTTTCCTAATCGTCTAACGTGCACACAGCCACAAAACTTACAGAAAAATAATGGCCTAATTGTCTTTTAAAACATTTTTAATTTTTTCTTTTAAAAAGCCTAAAATCTAATTCTATGTATATCCAGAATCATAAGTCAAATGGTTAATAAAATTGTAAAACTTAAAGCCGATTCCCACCTAGGGGTTTTAACCCGGGTTTTCACCTTGGGTAAAAAGTCTTTGACTCCTGACGATTCACACCTGCGAGTCATGGGTGAGGGGTTAAAACTCGTGCGCTTCCACCCGCCAAATAAGGACTGGTTCTAATTTTCCCCTATGGGTGACGAATCTCCTACATAAATTAACGGTTGGTACTACCAAAAGTGGTGATTCGATTTAAATATGCATGGATATAATTTTACCCCCGTGTCCTTGAAAAACCCCGACAATAAGCTGATGGGTGCCGACTCATGCGTCACGGGTAAACACCCCTAAGTGGGAATCGGCTTTACAAAAAAAAAACAAAAACAGTCCTTGTCTAAAGTCAGGACCACCCTCCTAACTTGGCTCTCTTTTATAAAAATTTAAGGACTTTAGCAAGACAACATAAACCAAATTTTAGGCAAAAACTGACAGATATAAATGTTTAACTAAGTTGTGTAAAAATTTTCAAAAAAAAAAAAAAAAAAAAAAAAAATTAAATTATAAGTACACATCATTTTACAGCTCCTAGTGGGTACTTTATAACCTCAGAGTAAAAAGTCAACACTTTTACCTACTACAAAATGGCCAGGCTTAGAAAATTAGCCATATACCTGATTTGAATGTCCATATTTCCAAAACGAATAAAGCTAGATATACAAAATGTAATATTATCTGAAAGCTTTTTCTCCTTTCTCTTTTAATGGTGATATATTATACAGGGTGCATTAATAAAAAATATATATACTTTTGCTCTACACTGTATATTATTCCTAATATCACCATAAAAAAACTTTAAAAGAGCTTTAAGAAAATACCACATTAAGAAAATCTAAATAAATTAGTTGCAAAAATACATCATCATTCATCATTTCTTGCTTAAAATGTGGTTAATCCAGTCTTACTAAAGCCCTAAAATTTTAATGAAAACATATCAACAAATTTAAAAGTTGGAAGGGGGTCATTACTTTAGACAAGCACTGTATACATATATTAAAATATCCCAAAATTTAACTTTGGCAGTGGCTTTAAGAATTGCACTAAAATAATGTTCACTTAACAGTTTTGACTTATGAAACTTCTAAAAATTAAATTTGGTTATTTCAAAATTGTCTTAGTTTAAAAAAAAATAACATTACCAAATGCACAGTTCCTATCATAGGGCTCACAGGTTTCTAAAAATACATAAATGTATGTTTAGTTTATTAAAAAAAAAAACATTATCACCAATTTTACAAGTAATAATAAAACTGAGACTACATATACAGGGTGTTTCTAAACGAATGCAAAAAATTTTGAAGGGGATTTTCCATTAAAAAATAAGAATAATACCTGGATATGAACTCGTTTTTGAACTGCGGGGTCTTAATTTTTTTCCTTAAATATTGTTTTTTTTGTATTAACTTTTATACCCATTCATAAATTTACCATTTTTAAAAAATTTGGGAAACGCACTCTTGCACCAAAACACATTTTGGGCCTAAAAAAAAAAATTACCAGTGTCGTCCATCAGGGGTTTAAAATAAATATTAAAAAAATAGTGCACACTGCATTTTTCTAAAATAAAAATATTTTTTTAAATCCCCATTTAGTTTAGAACAAATAAGATTTCATGACTTTTTAGCATGGATAGTTTGTATCCTAAATATAAAATTCTACATTGAAACACATATAACTTCGTTATTTATTATTTAATTAGATAGGAATTTGACCATGCCAAGAAATGATTTTTATTTATTAACGCAAAAAAACCGTACATCAAACAAAAAGAAAATTAAAAGATTAAATTTGTTTTCAACTAAACGGGGATTTAGAAAATACTTTTATTTCAGAAAAAGCAGTGACGTACTATGTTTTTTAAATATTTACCTTAAAACCCTCATGGACGAGACTGGTAATTTTTTTCTTGTATGCAAAAAGTGTCTTCTGGTGCAAAGGGTGCGTGTTCCAAATGTTTTAAAGATATCTGAATGGGTATAAAAGTTATAAAAAAATAACATTTAAAAAATTTACCACCTCTTAGTTCAAAAAACTAAGACGTTTAGGACATATGTTCATATGAATTTTTGCATTTCTTTAGAAACACCCTTTATAAACCGGTCAAAAACATGCTGCACCACTTTTTTGTTTAGTTCAATGACTCAATTTTTTTACATTTTAACTAATTATTGAATAATTGTGAATGTTTGGTTTTTATTACATAACCTCATATTCATAAAAAATACGTACAAGAATTAAAAGGGAAGCACCTTAACTTATTTTTGTAAAAAACAGCTTCTTAAAGTGACCGTTTAGAGGTGCTTAACAAGTGGCGACGCGACGCCAGCTTTTTGCTTTAGGGGTGACCAAGATTAATAGATTTGTACCTACCATTTTACTAAATGGCACTTTTTATAAAATTATTTTTTTGGTGGGAAAAGTTTATGTGTTTTTTTTTTGCCTCGGACGGTAAAGGTAAATAAAAAAAAATAAAATATGTTATTATACAGAACTTACATTTCCTTTAAATCAAAATTTCAATCAGACACTTTTTAACTTTTTATTATTCAAAAAAACTACTAAACTACCATATTAATTTCCAAGTTTTTTAATTTAAATTCGTCAAATCACAATTTTTAATAATTTCTTTCAAAGGTTTATCGTAAAATTTTTAACAATAAGTTGTCGTTTCTGTAACTGAAAAATAGTGTGCGTCGGAAGACCACACAATCTTAAGCTATAATCTAGAGGTTTATTCTTGTATAACAAATAACCTTTAATTTATGTCCTTTAAAAAATCCATTTACCATATTAAATAAGTTTTGGTATAAAAAACAAAATTTGGAAACCAAACAAAAAGGTTTTGCCTATGCGCCTTTAAAAATTAGTTTATTTTTTTATTTACTTTTGGCATTTAAATCATACAAAAAGTTATGGCTTAGATATATTGAAATAAGTGTAAAATTTATTACCTGAAATTATACAGTGGGGTTCTTGGTAATGACAATTGCCTGAAAAAAGTAATTGGTAAAGAATTTACTTTTGGTAATTGTTAAAAGTAGCGGTTACTTTGATTTGGGCAAAATTTGGTATACAGAGTTTTTGGGACGCTGATAACGAAAAATTTAAAGAAAAATAGGTTATTTCTCTTTACAATCGCCACTTTCTTATACATGTTTCAATTTTCCGCCCTTTGAAGGTGTCACCCAGGGCAGACATCAACGTTTGCGCCCAACCCCTCCCTAGGTCCGGGACTACTTTTAATACTTTTTTTTGCTTAAATACGGCAACAATCGACAAATAGCGTATTAGACAATTTTGATGTAACTGTATTTTTAAAATTTATTTAATTACGGTACTAACTTCAACGTCCTTCAAACGGAAAAGCGGCGATAAATTCACATGATTCTGCCCGATAGTTCGTTTCTGCGCCAGGCGCGTTTTCTCTTGATTTGCTTGCGCACTAACTCATTTTGCCCATGAATTTTAACCTTTGTTTCGCTCACAGGTAACAAGCATTGGCTATCCATCGAGATCAGTTCCGGCAACCAGTACAGAGATTTGATATCTTCCGCTCGGCGCTTTTGTTTGTTCTCGTAGCCAAGGCCTAAAGCTTTTTAAATTAATATAAAAATATCTTATATCAATAAAAAAACCATTTTTAATTTTTTTTGTGTTAAATAAAATACTGCGTCCCAATTTCTGTGAGTTGACTTTTAACTTCAATAATGAATATCTTAAAACAAAATGTTTAAAAAAAACAGATTTGTGATCAGCGCCCCAAAAACCCCGTGTATACCAAATTAGTTTAAAATCACCGCCCACTTTCTAGACAGACTTGTTCTTAGCTGTCAATATTGTGAATAAAATTATGAATCAGGTCATATGGGCGTCAACGTAGTAAAAATTATTTTCATGATTTTCTATAAACAACACCCAAATCGGCCTGGTGTATTCCAAGGTTACCACGACAACTTCCTTAGCCACGACACCTTAAGGTAGTTGTCGTGATAACCTGTAGAATACACTAAGCTAATCTAAGTGCTGTTTATATGAAGACCATAATATACAGGAAAAGTGCAAAAGTTTTTGAGAGTTAAAAACAAGAAAATAAACACTTTTTTAAAGAATCAAAAACGATATTTAGAAATTCAAATTGTCAAATCGCTTAATCCACGATGGATACAAAGTTTGATGATTCCATAAAAAATTCGCATATGTAAAATTTTTCACATTCTTCATATATTATCTAAGTGGTAAGATGGACCCAATGCTAATTTTAACAGTTTAAATTAATATAAATTATTAAATTATAATTAATGTAAAAAGTCTTTTAAAAAAGCGCTAATTGTTAAAAAATATTGCGGTGTTTAAACATTCTGACAAGAATTCGAGCTGCCCATTATGGTCCGTCGTAATCAGCATTTTATTCTGAACATGATCCTGCAAGGAAAAATCCATAAGAATAATAAAAATTTTGTATACATTGCCCCCGTATGACCTGGTCTACTACTCGTGGCAAAGAAAATTATTATTATTTAATTAGATCAAGTGTTTATTTTACCAGATATTCTCACTGTATAGGTATAAGTTTTGTGTGTTATCATACACTGGCTGTATAACAATTGATCCGCTTGTTGGAGCCTGTAAAAAAATAATGTAATTAAATAATTGGTACTTTAATATTATTAACAAAACTAATTTTATTACGATATTTTAAAAGAAAAAATTTTATGTTTTTAATAAAGATAATTAACGTAAAAGAACTAAACAACCAACAAAATGGATTTTTAAAAAAATGTTTAACCTTTTATACAGGGTGATTCAAAAACATATGCCATCGCTTATGGGAGATTCAACCCAGCCAAAAATAAGATAAAAATGTCATATAAACATGGGTCCGCAAATACTTTGTTTCCAAGATACGGGAGCTTGTTTAATTTTTTATAATTTTTTCTTTTTCCAATTTTTAATATTGCACAAAACTACGCCAGCGATTTGGCTAAAAATTTGGGACATAAAGTACATTTATTAGTAGGCATATTTTGACTATAAGAGATTTTGCTATATTTTTACCAGAGGTGGCGTACTTGTGGGGTAGTACACAGAATATTTGTTTCATTAAAACATGTACGCCACTGATTTCCAATATATTTTGATAGCGTAGTTAAATACTTCTTTACATAAATGCTTAACAAAGTTTGACTGCTTAGCATTTTTTCGAATTTCGTTTGGTTTTCCTGAATATTATTTGCGATTTTAGTGCGGGCTGCAACTACTGACCTCCACCTACGTTGAAAGCTATAAAATATCAAAGAAGGCTTTTAAAAAATTAGCAAAATAACAATTGCTTTTAAATTTGACAAATTGGCTATTGTTATTACCACTATTGTTTTTATCATAAATTTTTGTTCTTAACTCATTAAAAATGCCTTTGGCTAATTATAGTTCGTCAGAGTTAACAGATATGTTTTTAATCTATGGTGAAACCAGACAAAATTCAAGAGAAGCCGTCACTCTTTATGCTGAGAGCTGGGAGATACCCGCTACAAAGAGCCCCTAGTTAAAACCATTTTTGAGTACATCGTAAGGTGTTTAAGAGAAACGCTGAAGCTCTCAAACCTGCAAAAAGCAAATTCCGGGCGTTTAAGATTTCGTCGTACAGTTCAAGCTGAAGAAGCGGTACTAAATTCGGTAGGGCGTGAGTCCCAACATCAGTACCCGAATAATTTCCAACGAACCCAGAAGCATTTCTCAAGCTTTGGTAGTGCAGAGTTTTGCAAGAACAACAACGTCCTTAAACCATATCATTTACAAGGGAACAAGAATTCCAACATGACGAAAAACCACCACATTTGCGGCTGAAGTAGGAATATTTTAAATGAAGCGTATGGTACTCGCTGGATTGGTCGTGGAGGACCAGTCTGCACATAGCCACCAGGGTCACAGACATCAATCCCTTGAATTTTTATCTCTGGGGACATGTTAAAGAAATTATTTAGAGTCGTGAATACAGGCAGAATTGTTACAAAGGATGGGGGCATTTGAAACAATAAACCAAATGCGCAACGAAGCGGAAGGAGGACATTTTCAGCATCTCATTTAGTCGCACCAATTTAAACTGCAGGTTGGTTTTCTTTTAAATTAAAGCACTCTTTGATAATTTTTTATAGCAACGTAGATGGAATCAGTAGCTGCAGCCCGTATTAAATATAAATATCCAAAAAACCAAACAAAATTTGAAAAATGCTAGAAGACAAGTTTTGTTAAGCATTTAGTAAAGTATTTAATTGCGCTATCAAAATTTATTAAAATCAATTAGCGTGCAGCGATTTTTTAAATAAAAAATATTTTGTGTTCACCCACAAGTACGCCTCTGGTAAAATATAGCAGAGTCCTTATAGTCCAAAATATGCCTATAAATGTACCTTATTTGCCAAATTTTAGCTAAATCGCTGGCGTAGTTTTAAAAATATTCAAAAAAAAAAAAAAGAAAAATTATAAAATGAAACGCCCTGTATCCTGGAAACACAGTATTTGCGGACCCATGTTTTTAATAGTCTAAAATTCATTAGGATGAGGGCAGTGGCGCAACTAGCCTCTGGTTTTGGGGGGCTTAAGCCCCAGTTTTTAGAGTATATTTTTCGAAAAACACGAATACACATGGTGTTTCTGAAAGATCTGAACAAAATGCTACCACAATCTCCTTGGGCCAAAATACAATGATCTAATGTATGTAACACTTTTATCCTCCTTTCAGTAATTTTTTGACTCTTACAAAATTCGTAACTTTATTTTGTAATAAGTCGTATTTTTAAATAATTTTTTAAATATTTCTTACCTGTACATTCTGGCTCATTATTCAAGCACACTAAAAAAAAATGAAATATCTATTAGTCTGTTTAACGACTGCCAACTTTTTCTTAACCTACTATACAACTTTATTTTAGCTTTAATAATAATCAAATCAAAAATTAGTAATATAACTACAATTTATGATATAGATATACTCAATTACAATTATATACAATTACTGCAAAAGTTCGAGGACTACACAAAGAATATATTATATAAAATTTTTCATATTGCCTGTTATTATTTACGTATTAAAGTTAGGCCTAATTGCTTTTAATCGTTTAAATAAGGGGATCCCAAACTTATTTGTATTGTGACAATCTTGGATACATGCATTTCTCTCACGACGTCCTTACAAAAATTTGAAGATCAAAAACAAAAGGTTATCGCTTTGGATTTTCTTAAAGCAACAACAGCCTCTTGTTGTCAGTTCTTAAAATTTTTAAAGATCAAAAAAAAAAAAAAGTTTAAAAAAACTAAAACACGCTTTTATATGCAACCAGACTAAAAATTAGAAAATAATTTTTCATTCAAAAAAAAATATTGTAACTTCATAGTAAAAAGCGTGGGGTGCTTAATATATTAAATGTTATAATTATTATATTTGCCAATATCTATGATGGCAAAGTTATGAAAAAATAGTAAAATGCACCCACGCTTTTTACTATGGAGTTACAATATTTTTAATGAAAAATTATTTTCTAATTTTTAGTTCGGTTCGCATATAAAAGCATGTTTTTAGTTTTTTAAACTATTAATTATTTTCATTTTTAGTTCGTTATATCAATTAATTTTTAAAAATAAATGCTCAGTTTATTCACTAAAAAAATTTTTCGCCATTTTGTCAAAAAGGTAGCAAAGTTTTCAGATGGAAGAGAGAAAGGTCCTTGTCGACATATTTTCCCGTTTTTGGGTCGGAATACTTATGTTCCACAATACTGACCAATCTCAGTATTACAATATTTGAATACACCTCCACTCCACGTTTTTGTCCCATTGGCACGCGTCGACCCTGACAGTGCGACGCCCCAAGGTGTAAGGGACGCACAGTTTGGGAAACCCTGATTTAAATCAAGTTTTAAATATATTCGTTTTTCAAAAAAATGTAAAGAGTGATTTTCCGTTAAAAAATAGTCAAAAAAAAACAAAAGCTAAATCCAAAAGTAATGTATTATAATTGTTTAAAGAATTTAGATTAAAACAATTTTTGAACAAGATTTAAGCTCTAATCATGTATTGTTGTAATCAGCAAAAAAATCTATAGGAATAATACAAGCACACAAAAATGTATTCTGAACGGGAACCGGGACATAGTGATGTTTGTGTATTTCGATGCGCTGAATCGAATCTAAGGCCCGTTTTGGTCCAGCACGTCCCAGTTTTCGTAAATTGCAAATATAACTTTCCACATGACCACATTTTGAGGTTATATTTGCAATTTACAAAAAACTGGGACGAGCTGGACCAAAACGAGCTTCAGGTTCGGATTTAGCGCATCGAAATACACAAGAAACACATGTCCCGGTTCCAGTTCAAAATACTTTTTTTTGTCTGTCTGTGTTATGTTTGATACATTGACGCACATACTTCCTATTCTATTGGTTTTGCTAAAAACCCCTTGCTGCGTTATGTTACAGCATTTTTTTTTAATACTCTGTCAAGCGTCTATGTCTTAAAATAATAATAATTTAATGAAGTTAAATAATCACGTTACCTCGAAAGCAGGTGGGACTGTAAGGCTCGCAGTCAACTAAAAAAAATGACCCATTAAATTATTTTACTAATTAAAAAAAATACGATAAAAATTTAAAGTAAAATTAAATAATGGTTTCTTAGGTTATATTGTAGAAAGTTGCGGACACCATTTGGTATACTGGGGGTTTCTAATAACCCAACCCCAAATCATATTAAAGGTTTTTGTTAAACAGAAATTAATGCTTATGTAATGGGTTGCAAACATCATTTTTGACATAAAATTTAAAATAAGTCAAATACGGTTGGACTTAGATATAGGAACATGATACATAAATTAGGTTTAGAATTTCACGCAGAATCTAAAAATAAATATTATATAGAGTGTTTATTTAAAATAAGGAAGTTGACATTAACTTCCAGTATAACCGGAAGTGGTAGAGCTGTCAAATTATTTTAGTTGTATGTCCCCCATTAACTTTTATATTGTTTCCAAAAAGGTGCTTTATTTAGAAAATCATATCCTAAGTTGTGCCCTGCTGTTTCAAGATCAGAATATAAGTAGAATAGTTAATACCTATATAAATAGTACTACGCCACAAGTTACTTGTAAATATTTATAATTTTGTAACTTTGCCTTTTTAAATTACACAAAAACCTGCAATATCGTTGGTAAATAAACATATTTCTAATTATATTAGGAATGTTTTATTTATAATAAATATTATAAAAGGTATACATTAGTTATATATAAAAAAATATATTACCTATTCCCTCACAGTTGGGGTCCTCAGGCTGGCAATTACCTTAAAAAAAAAATTTTAGTAAGGTATTAAATAAAGGCAATTTAAATAACGTGAAGTTTTTACAACGTTCTTGTATTCGGTAATGTTTATTAAGAACAACAAAAAAATTAATTAAAAATAATGTTTGACTAATTATTTACAAAAATGCTATACCTTAATTTATATTTGAAATATACATAAGCACCACACTTAGTAAAGTTTAAATTAAAACGCTAAAGCAATATAATAAATTAATATTACCTAAGAAGTAAAAGTATAACCCTAGGTTTGAAAAAAATATAAAATAAAAACAATCTTACAAAGATAAATGAAAATTACCAAGAAAAAAAGTTTCTATAATATCTGGAATACCTTTGTAAATTTATTTAAAGTTAAATTAATAAAATTATAACCCTAAAGTCATTTTCTTTAAAAACCTCAAACTTTAATGTGAATTGTCGTATTTTTAATCCCAGTTGAAGTACAAAAGAAACTGCCTACTGGTACACATCAAAAATTTCCGGGGGCATCGGACGTTTTTTTATTATTTTTCATTTAACATTTCAGTATACATATCCCATAAAATTGTACATAAGATCTATAAATATTAATAGTTTTGCAAAAAAAAACAAGAGAATTGTCATGCAAATACATCAATCTTAACCATTAACTACTATTCTGTTCATGCCTAAATTTAATAGTCCATCTACTTTTAAGCATGCTGTTACTAAGTCTGTACTGGCGTCCAATGGTAAAACATCGTTTATGCATATTTATAACTTTTGAGAAAATGGCGTTTAAAGATTTGCCTCATAAAATTCCTTGCCATTTACATTCAAGATATAAATTTAAGTAGGGGTAAGAATTTGTAAATCAAATTATTGGTTTGTCGTATCCTATAGTAAAATATTTAAAAATATAATCTTAAAATTTTTAGTCCACCTGAACAAAACTCTTGAAGTTATTGTTTAGCTTAGAACCCCGTTTTTTAACCATACGTATACAAATAGGCAAAATTTATTTCTTTTTTTGGGCAGTTTTTTTATAAAAATATTGAATTTTTGCAACAATAGAAAGATTTAAGATAATAGAATACGAAAATATAAAAAACTCATTTTTGAAAAAAAAATGTCACATACGGTGTTTTTCTGTTGGACGGCAGTGTATACAAAGATAATTTGTCATATCATTTTGTATTTGATTTTTATTTAGAGCAAAAGATCCAAATGTGTCTGAGAGACGCCACGTTAGTAGTTATGTAATTATTTTCATATAATGGATTTTTTAACAAAGTTATTCAAAATAAGTGCTTGCTGGTAATTTTCAATAAAAGCAATTACAAAAATGGTAGAGAAATTGTGAATAAATAAGTGGAGCAGATTATGTTAAAAACTTTTATTTAATTGAGTAACCCAACATTTTGCCAGAACAGCGTAAAATCCACATGTATCTCGACGAATTAGATCAAGTATTTGTGGTATGTTAGGGTTGACCCCAAAATTATTAAAGAAAATACCATTAAAGAATTGTCTTACAGAAAGTATTGCTATACTTGTCCTTCAAAGCAAACAAAGGCAAAATGCCAACTTTTTTACAGTATAAAATTATGTATTGACTGTGTTGAAAAAATGTAGTTTTAGGAAACGTATATTTTTATTAATTTATGTTTTGTTTATTAAAATTATTGTTGGTTTAAAGGTTTATAACATGTATACAAATAAAGCTTGATGATTTTATCCTCGAATGTATTTTCCTGGCAAACGAAAATGTATTTTCTTTTATTTTTGCAAAAACTAACTTTTGGTAGTTTTTTTGTAATAAGTGTAAGTGAAAATAGTCCTTAGTAACAATTTTAACTCTTTAATAAATAAAAAACATATTGATATAAAAAAACTAATGATATTTGCAGAGCGTCTGAGAGACGTTACGTTAGTAGTAGCGTTACAAAAAATGCATGTTATGGTAGGTTTACATCTGATATTTATTGCATGATAATTTATGTCATACAGAAATTCTGGCTAATGTAAACGGTCAAAAATTTATTCTATTTTATTCTCTTTTCGGTTTTTAGCTTTCACACGGTATGTATTCAGCCATCGTCAAGAAGCTGTAGTCAAAAATTTATGTCGAAAAAATTATTTTATTGTTTACGTTAGCCAGAATTTCTGTCCGACATAAATATCGTGCAGCAAATGTCAGATGTAAACCTACTATTAGTGGTTAAGGGTTAATGCAGATTTAAACAAAATATTTTTTGTTTTTCTTCAGAATAACGATAGGTATAAAATAGAAAAAAATTAAAACCGGATAACATAATTAAAAATAAAGATATAAATATGCATTTTTTCATAGGGACATAAGGAAGTCATCTATGCTAATAGTTTCGCAAATAAATGTAAAAATCAAAAATTTTAAATTTAAAGTTTTAAAATATATTATATTTACTTACTAAAGACAAATATTTAACTCAATGGAACTTTTTGAACCAAATTTATTGCTTAATTTAATTTATTTATTTATTTTTGGTTAAAAACATAATTTAAAGTTTGCAGGGGAAGAAGTGGTAAAAATCCGGTTTTTGTAAATTATGTAAAAAAAAAATAAATCAGAGAATGAGAGCGAAAAAAAAACCTTTTTGTCTTACCCGCATATGTTTTATCTTACATTCTTTTAAAACATGATCACGCTAATCCCAGTGTGCTTATCGATTAAAATAATTATCTTCTAGTAATATGTAACATTTTTTAAATGTATTTATATGATATACCGGGTGATGCATCGCCGGGCGGGACATAGGAAATCCCATGTAATTTTTAATGGGGTCAACTATTGGCTCCCCTAATTATTTTAGAGAAAAATTCTATTAAACTTTATTAAAGAGCATACAAATCTACGTCCATGGTAAAAACTTTAGATTTTTCGGTTAACCCGTTTGCTAATTAGATGCTAATATATTTTTAAAAATTGTTACATTATTATCGCCTCATATTTATGAACAACAATAAAAATACCAGTTACGCGTTGTCATTTTGAAATTTAGTGCTTTATTATTATCCAATAATTAAGCCCATTAAAAATTACATGGGATTTCCTATGTCCCGCCCAGCGATGCATCACCCGGTATGTATGCTAAAAAGTGTTTTTTTACATGCATAAAAACGATGTCATTGTAGTGTATATTTATTATGTTGTCATACGTACCTGGTTGAGGTAGATATGTTATTACTGAGGTTGGAAATGATGTTTCGGTTGACTCTGTACCTATACCTGGAACTATTTTTTAACAATTAGAAAAAAAAGTAGATCAATGGAACTTATACTTTAAAAAAAAACTAAAAATTACGTTTTTAAGGCACAGCAAACTTAAAAGATAATGTTTAAAATAATCTAATCTAAAACTGGTTTAAAAAAGCATCGGACGCTCTATAAACAAAAAGAAACTAAAATTTTGCATTTCTTATTGTTTAAAGAGTATTTTAAAAATTATTGTGAACTTTTAAGCCCGATGTACTTTAAAAGCGCGTTTGTAAGTTTTTAAAATATACATATAATAATTTTTACTATTAAGTATGATATGCTATGAAAGCGTGATTTTATTTTTGTAAACAATATTTATTTTTCGGTTTTTATTTTAATTTATTGCCAAAAAAATTTAAAATAACACGCTCTTAGTTCAAAGGAAAGTAACATACATTCAAATAGACATACTATTACATACAAGTAAACCTTATAAATATGGAAAAAAACTATAAATAACTAACCAAAAGACGCTCTTAAAGTACATGAAGTAGAAAGTTCATAATATTTTGTTTTAATAATTCTAGAAAAATAATAAATTTTCGACATTTTGCTTTATTTTCTAAAAGGCAGTGGTGTATCATTTTTTCCACAAAAGTATTTACCCTATGCATGGTTGACACTGGTGAAAATTTATGTTTTATTATATGTTTAAAAATGTCTTTTGATCCATAGAAAATGTCGTCAAAATTATTTAAAAAAATTCAAATTGGTACAAGAGTTAATGTAAAAAAATCGATTGAATTATGAGATATGGTCATAGAATAGTTTTATTATTTTCAATTTTAGAATTACCCTAAAACTTTGTCGGTAAAGATATTAGACACCCTGTACATTCTAAAGTTTTTCTTCATGTATGCATTATTTTCCTGTCAATATAAATCAACTATTTCGAAATCCAGATAAATTAAAAATATTCTTCCTATTCATTGGAAACTGAGTTGTTATCTAATTATTAAAATTTTTGGAGCTAGTATTTCAAATCTGGTAGTTCTCTTGTATACTGTGCTATCAACTTAAAAACACAGAATATATATTTTTTAAATAAATCTTTGATTATCTGATTTATATCTATATATTAAATTGCACGTTTTACATTTGTATATAAGTGGCCTGAACACTGGGTTTAGTAAATTTTTGTTCATAAAATTTTGTTTATTTTTGTTAAACCAAAAGTAATAGAAAACAAGTGAAAAGATCCACGACCCCCTATTTATATCAAATATCGACTTGCTAAATTTCATTTTTTTTATTTTGAAAGTGTGTAAAGGAAGGAAAAATAGTTATTTTGGACACTGCCTTTGAAAAACACCCAGCATAATCACTTTAAATTTTTTTGCAACCCAAACCAAATTTTAATATTAGAGTTTATAGTAGAAAACTTAGTTTTACTTCTTCAACTTTTCTTTATATGGTGTGCATTTCTTTAATACCCCGTTTTAAATTTTTTGAACAATTTAATTTAAAGCATTAAAAGTTTGGTGAATAAAATTGAAGCGTGAATACTATATTTTAAAGCAAAATTAAGAAATCAAAATTTCAAGATGGCTGCTAGACGCTATCTTGGATAATTTTAGTTAAAAGGGAAGTCTTGTACATTATTTTAAAGCCTTTTAGGGCGTTTTCACATACACCGAAAAAATCGGTGTTGAGGACGACACCGCTGTCAAATGCAATGTTAGATTGGTGCCGGTGCCTTAATAGGGTAATACAGTACTAATATATTTTACGTACAATTTATTTTTTTACTTTATTGACAACTAGACCTTCAACTAAAAAAATATTAAATTATTTTGTAAATATAATTTATTACCTGGAATACATTCTGTCCAAAATGGATCGTGTGGGCCGCAAACTAAAAAAAAGTTATGTAATGAATTATAGCTTAAAGATATTTTTATAAATAATTAAAGCAATGTTTATAAAGACCTTAAAAAAGGATTACTGTAAATTGCGCTTTTTATTACCCAACAGAAAACGTATTACCCCAGTCATCTTAGTCTAATTGAAGGTGAAATCTCACTCACAAATAAGCTGAATATCTTTACATATTCTATTATCATCTTTTACTTAAGTATTTGCTAAATATCACGATAGAATGCGTGCTAAGGTATGTACATACCCTAAAGTGCTTTAAACATTCCGCCTTCTATTATCGGATCCGTTGGTATGACAATTAAAAAGTAAAGGAAACGAGATATTCGCAAAAAATGATTTTTTGACATTTGACCTGTGATATTTTGAGCTCCTTACACGATATCATTAGGGAATTTTAGGAGAGTATTTTTGTACCAAAATAAAGGTATGTACAGATATTCAGCTTATTCCGTGAGGTTCCGAGGTGAAAGTCTAAGTTAATTGGGCTATATGAAAATTATTTTACCAGATTTTCTAGAGCAAGCGTATAAGGTATTAGTTTTGTGCTATGCAGCAAAGAGAAAGTTTATTCACTAAAAATTAAATAAGTTATTATTTTTTAACCGTACAGCACACTAAAAATTTACAATGTATTTTTTTATCTCAAAAATGTATTATTGTTGTTTGTTAAAGAAGTTGATAGATTAGATTAATTTTAAGGTAGATGGTACAACCTATATCTTTACACACTACACTTTAGGATTATTATGTATATTATAGCACAGCTATCCAAGCCGGTCTTTTTATTCAACTTAGAAGTGGCCCCTTGATATATTTGTCCGCTTTGGGTTTTTTCTTATCCAACCCTTCAAAACACTGACTAAAAAGGGCTTCACAATAGCACCTAGTATAAATATATTGCTTCTCCGAAACAATTAAAAAATGCATACTTAATAGTTATGTTGGTAAATTGGCTCCAAAATTCCTGATTTGTTATACAATTAAAAAGTTACTTATTCATGTCCCTTGTATATAAATTACAAATCTTAAGAAGTATTAACCATTTATTACTAACAGCTAAGTTATAATAAAAAAACAATTATTGTAACTTTCAAAAAAGTTGCGTTTTAACTTGTGACACTTTTCTTTCGGATGAGCGATATAGTCTAAGTTTGAATTGGAAGTAACGTTTACCCATACTGTTTACCAGAAAAAAAAACTATTTTATATTAAATATAGTAATTAAACAACGGTAGTGCTACAGAGTTAGCAAAAATAATGGTTAGGGCTATATTTAAATTGGAGAAATGACCTTCAAATTTTTTGACACCCCTGTATAATGGCAAATTGGATTTTTTAATTTTTACTCCACATGACAGTACCAGTATATTATACATTTTTTTTCTTTACTAAATACGGTACAAAGTTAAGGGGTGATTTGTTATGTGTTTTTACGACAAAAGTTTTGAAACATATAACCAAACTTGCTTTCATTTCTAACTGAGGGCATTTAATTTAAAAAAGTTGATATTTATAAAATACATGTAAATACCCTTTGAAAACCGATTTAGATGAAATTTGGTTCCTTACTTAATTTAATAAGGCACCTATAGCTATACCCTAGATTAAAGATTATTATTGGGTACAGTAGGGTTTGGTTAGTTTAGTTAGTGCGTTTAAAAAAACTAAAAAACACGCTTTTATATGCAACCGGAACTAAAAATTAGAAAATAATTTTTCATTAAAAAATATTGTCATTTCATAGTAAAAAGCGTGGGGTGCATTTTACTATTTTTCATAACTTTTCCATCATAGATATTTGCAAATATAATAATTATAACATTTAATATATTTATCACCCCACGCTTTTTACTATGAAATGACAATATTTTTTAATGAAAAATTATTTTCTAATTTTTAGTTCCGTTGCATATAAAAGCGTGTTTTTTAGTTTTTTTAAACTATTAATTATTTTTCATTTTTAGTTTCTGCTACTCTTGACAAAATGGCGAAAAAATTTTTTAATGAACAAGAGTGGCAAATTTTAAAATTTTCCAACAGATTGCAACTCACTAAAATTTCTTCTTCATTAAGTAGCAAAGTTTGAAATTTTGCCAACAGATGGCAATCCAGGCAATGTTTGGACCGTTGCCAATATATTGCAACCCACTAAAAAATGTCTTCTTCATTTAATAGCAAAGTTTGAAATGTTGCCAACAGATGGCAACCTAGGTGTTGTTTTTATAATATAATGGAATTTTTTTCCTGGCGATCCAAAAAAGATAACGGGATACTGTTTGCAGATTATTGCATTGTCATGTTTCCTTAATACGTGTGCAAAGTTTCAAAGAAATCGAATAGCTGGAAGTTGGTTAAAATTAGGCTCAAAGATTCCGTTACATAGCCAGATAGTTACAACCCAAGTTAATAAAAAAGCGTGTTAACGGCATTTATTAACTGTTATTGTTCATAAAAATTGAACACCAATGGTGCAACTAACCCTATTGTGTAAAAGAACTTATTAATTTTTATTGTTCATAAAAATTGAACACCAATGGTGCAACTAACCAAATTGTGTAAAAACTAAAAAATTTCTTCTTCATTTAATAGCAAAGTTTGAAATGTTGCCAACAGATGGCATCCTAGGTGTTGTTTTTATAATATAATGGAATTTTTTTCCTGGCGATCCAAAAAAAAGATAACGGGATACTGTTTGCAGATTATTGCATTGTCATGTTTCCTTAATACGTGTGCAAAGTTTCAAAGAAATCGAATAGCTGGAAGTTGGTTAAAATTAGGCTCAAAGATTCCGTTACATAGCCAGCCAGATTGAATTACATTTTTTGTTGTTAAATTTAAAAAAAAAACAAAATACCAGTTGAGTTTAAACAAGATTTTTAATGATTTTGTTTTGAAGAAAAACCAGTACTCTACTTCATTTTCTTTGAATTAGTTATTTACTTTGAAATTTATTTGTTTACTAATTTTTTTTACCACGAACAATTTTCCCTTAAAAATAAAAGCCATTTCGATGCATGGTAAAATCAATAATATCTGATATGGTGTTTTCTATGAAAATTTGTTTAATTAAACAATAGATCAAATTTTAGCGATTTTTCCATTCATAAAAATGACTTTAATTTTTTTAAACGAAAACCGTTCGTCGTACAAAACATTATCAAGGGACTTAATTAACCCCATGAAAAAGTAATATGACTAAAAATAAATTTGCAAAAATGTATGTTTTTGCATTATAAAAGTTTTAAAAATGGGTGTCTTCAATTTTATTGTTAATAATTTCTAGAACTAAACTGAGCTTTGCAAAAATTTGGGGCAAAAAATTTTAAAAATAAATAAAAAAATTAAATTAAAAAAAAACTTAAACTTCAGTGCGTAACTTAAATTGATAATATGGATTTGTCATTACAAAAAAAATATAATATAACAGCCTGTACTTAAGTTCGCTGCTTAATATACGATCAGAATGAAATACATTTCTTTTGCTTAAAACTTAACTATTATACAGTAAATTTAATTTACTACATACAATTAAGTAACTCTTAATTAACCAATACAATTTTTACTTTAAAATTTTACATTGTTATAAATTAGTTTTTAATTAAAAAATAATATAAAAAATAGATAAAATATATCTTACCTCTATAACAACGTGGGTCGTAAGCCTCGCAGGTGACTAAAAAAACATATTCATTGGGTCAGTAAAAAGTATTAGTTATTTAAAAATAATTAAGCGAATAAAAAAAAGATTAAATACCACACCAACAACTGGAATAGTACGTATATAAGATAAAAAAATATTTATTCCAAAAAGTCTTGATGGGATAATAGTAATTGTAATAAGATTAAAATATGTCTTACGTAATCCAATGCATCCAGGTTGATTAGGGTGACAGTTTCCTGAAAAGAGTTTTTGTTAATAAAATATTGTAAAATCATTTTTGTTCAAATGGGAACCTTTTTAATTATTATCTTTAAAAATAAAGTCTGTAAATAAAAAGAACTGCTTTGTTAGAAAACAAAGTTTAACAAGAATATTTTTATGTGGGATTTACAGGGTGGCTTCAAAAGGTTGCCGTTTCATAATAAAGCAATCAGTTTGTTTATTATTATTAGTATTATTATTTTAAAACCAAAAATTATTTTATTTTGGATTGTCATTCCCAAGAATATTTTAAGCAAGAACTTCTAAAAAAGACTAAAGCAGACCTGCATAGAGAGAGAGAGAGAGAGAGAGAGAGAGAGACAGAGAGTAAAGCCAAACGTATATCGGACCGGGAATGAACCGAATGCGTATCGCTAGTATAAACACGACGGAGATTGTATCAGACCGACATCGAACTGAGAACGAACCGGGATTGTACCACTAATACGAATCGCGCCTTATTAGTGATTTCCCTTGGTAATACTTATCTTTAATTTTTTTGTTCGTAAGCCTTTACACCTAATAATTTTATAAATATAGCTAACGTATTTTATTCATTTAGAAACAGGTCCTTTTAAAGCGCCCAGTACATTCAACACGCAAATATTTTTGGGAAAATTTATTTCCTCAGCAAGCAGTACTTTTTAAAAGGGACACAAGATACACAAGTTTTTCCATTTGCAAACAATTTTTGAAAACACGCTGTATTTCTTAACTTTTAAAGAAAGTTTTTGCTTTTTAGCATTTCGCCAGGATTATTGTAAACAGTGTCCAAGTGCAGAAATAGATTGAAAATATCAGAACCTTTATCTGGTTAAACAAAGAATAATGAGCTCACCTAAGTTTCACATCAAAAAGAAAACTTGTTAAAAAAATAGTCTGCATTTTCTTAAAATAAAAATGTACTTTTAGAAATCCGTTTAGTTTTAAACAAATTTATTTATTTTTTTACTTTTTTTGTGAAATGTACGATTATCGCGTAAGTAATACATATAATTTCTCAAAATGGTTTAGTCGCTATCTAATTTTAGAGAATTGATGGTGGACATGTTAATAGTAATGCTTATAACTTAGTTTGCTTTACCAATCATTATACAAAATAAAAGTTGCAACGCTGATGTATTGATCAATTTTTAATTATTTTTCTTAAAAAAATGATAAAAATTTCTTTGGAATTAAATAAATAACCATGTCGAAAATGGTTAATATTTGTTACACAAAAACTGTTCATCAAAAAAGCAAAAAAAAAAATTTGTTCAAAACTAAACAAGAACTGGCTACTAAATTTTTGTTTTTCGTTCTTGTCTACTAGGGTGTTTATTAACATAGATATCACTGAGATAACGGTTATAATTGCTTTTATTTTTAAACAACAAAAAAAAAACAGAAACGGTATTGAATGTAAATCGCCTTTTGTTAAGTTGCCTTATTTAAAAGTTGCGGTAAGCGGTATCATGTAAAAATAAATAAGGTGGGTGAACCATGGAAGGCCATGCTTCTTTGAAGGCCAACTATAAAAAAGACATAGTTATTGACATGTGATGAAAACTTCTTTTCACTTACACTAAGCTTTATTAAACCTAAGGACACAGACGCAGCGGCGGGTCGCTGGCGTCGCACTATGGGCGAAATTTTAAAAAACCTGGCCAATATGAGCAAATTCAAAAACTATTTTTATATGTGTAAGTATTTTTTTAGTTTCTACATATCTTACTTTTATAATTCTGCAAAAAAATGCAATAAAATACCCTTAATGTCAGGGGGAAATATTTATATCGGTACAGTTTTTGTGTCTGATGACGAGAGCTAAAGAAACAAATTAATTGTTGTAAACATTTTAGTTGTATAGTGATTATTTTTTTAGTGATTTTAAATATGGATTCGTTGCCAAAGGATAAGCCTTGTTAATGAAAAAATATTACCAAAATTTATGTTGTATATGTTTATTACATTTTTAGTTTATCGTGGAATTTTGTCAAAATATGATTTATTACGAAATATATAATATAGTAAAAGTTTCCACTCACGCATTTTCCCGTCTTCTATTTGAACTGAAGTTATATAGAAAATGGTTTAAGGTTTATAGTGCATAAATAATTTTTGTCAATATATATTAATTACCTATTTTATTAAATAAATTAAATTTTCTTTTACAGGGTCAACGGACAAAATCGTAAATATAAAAAAATTGATTTGTGTAAATGGATATGTGAGTGCTTCGTGATCTACCCAGTTGTTTTGTATTACTTCCGGTTTAACCGGAAAAGACTGCTACTTTAAAGTTTTAAATAGCATCACCGGTATATTTTATCTTTATTCAATAGAATATGACATTCTAAATACAATGACGCCTTACCTGTCATTTTTTGACATTTCTGCTGTCAAAATTTTATTTTTTAAATTCCAACGTAGAGTGCCATGATTAGGCTAAAACGGTTTATTTTAAGTCAAGTAGTCATTGAAAAATTAATTCAATTGTCTTTTGTTTTTACGACTTTTCAGGGAGGAGTCAAAGTTTGCAAAATCCTATTTATGGTCATAACCCCTTTATTTCAAATAGAACGAGGACGGCTCGTTAGCATGTAATAAAATAATTCTAAACTGATCATTATAATAAATAATAATATTGATTTATGACAACATTATGATTTTATTTAGTATTCTTCAAAAAGTCTGACTCGAAGGACCGCCTATGTGTTACTAAATAATTTTAAATAAACTTATCTTTTAGGATATGATAACGAGCCACTCTTGTTCCATTTGAGAAAAAGGGGTTATGACCATAAAGAGGATTTTGCAAACTTTTACTCCGCGCTAAAAAGTCGCAAAAAGCAAAAGACGAATAAATTAATTTTTCCATGGCTAATATGCCGTCCAACTGAAAAAGACCGTATGTGCATATGATAATCCATATAACATACAGTGGCTTTTCTGTTGGACGGCAGTACTTGACTTAAAACAAACCGTTTTTTTTGGATTGAAATTCTAAAAAATACATTTTTGACAGCCGAAGTGTCAAAAATTAACATGTGAGGTGTCATTGTATTTAGAATGTTATATTCTATCGAAATTAGATAAAATATACGGGTGGTGCCATTTAAAATTAAATAGCAGTAATTTCCGGTTAAACCAAAAGCATCCATCCACAATTATGTCAAATACCGATATGCCAAATTTTATTTTTCTATCTTAAAAGGTAAAAAAGGTAAAAAGTTATAGGGGTGAACCACCTGTAAGAAACACACGGTATATTAGTTTTGAACTACTATGCATTTTAAAAGGCTTTTTAGTTATTACCAAAAATATAAAATGCTTTAAATTATATACTTGAAATAAAAAATGAATTGACCACATTTTTTTAAATTTGCCTACAGTGCGTCGCTATTTTGCTAATGCGGACCCTTGGTTCTTGAAGTTCGGTAGACGATGTTAAAATTGTAATTCGCACACACAGCAAACGGTAATTTTTATGTAAACAACCCATTATTATCCCATTTTTTTAACTGTAAATTGTCATATAAGAACTTGTACAGTACTAAATAAAAAAATATAATATTTTTGTTTCGATTTTTATTAAAATATTTCTAATGTTCCCATGAAGGCCACTGGTTCCTTTTAAGGCCAATCAAAATTCTGACGATTGACTTTGGTACATGGGCCTTGCTAGGAACCTTAACAAACATTCTTATATTTTTGTTTTTTAATATTAGGACCAGATTGAATATATGCTGACTATTATATTTATATATATATATATATATATATATATATATATATATATATATATATATATATATATATATATATAAAACCTGTCATAGAGGATAATTGTCAATGGTCGCTTTGCCCTTTTTGGAAAATTTTGGCCTTACAAAGTAACGGACCCATAAGAAGGCCAATATAGGTGTTTTATTATTATATAATTTCGTTTTGAAAACGCATTGGAAACTTATTCTCTACCGATATAAACTTCTGACTAACGATTTTTAAACAATTTTGATTAATATAATCTTAGTTATAGGATGGTGTCTAAGGAATATTTGTTGGGTTATTTAAAGAAGTAGAGGAAAGTGACCAAATATGGAATATCAGTATGTTTTTACATTCATTACATTAACATTATAAATAAAAAACTTTTTGTAGTAATTATTAACAATCTATATTTGTCCTTTATTTTGTAAACATTTTAAATTACATTAATCAATTTTATTAAAGATTTAAACAAAAAACACTTAAAAATGATAATGGTAGCCAAATATAATCCATGGAATAGGTACCCAAATATGGAACACTATAAACATCATTAAAAGTTAAACTTATTAAACAAGAAACTTTGGTATAACATAGGAAGCAACAAAAATAATTTGAAAAAATCACAGATCCAGCCGTGAGACTCTGGATCCAGCGCAGTTATTGTGTCCAGAGCCCACACCAACACTGTGAGTGTCTTAAGCGTCTACACGGAACTTAAATATGAGGGGGAAGAAAATATCTTCGCGGAAAGCAGATTCCACCATCTGGATATACTAGGGATAAAAGAACGAACAAAGTGGGCAGTTCGGGGCCTGTCCAGTTGGACCGTATAGGGATGCATACGTGCGGTACCACGAGTTTTTTCTATTGGGAACCGCCGTAAGTGGAGGAACTATACTGGACAATTTCTCAGAGCAGAAGGCATAGAAGTACCTATAGAAAGCGATAAATCCCCCACAGGCCGATGATGAGCGAGAGAAAGAACCTCTCTGTAAGCGAATGTTCATTTATGAGACGAATAGCCCTTTTAATTCTTGTCTTCTGATTCTTTTTCTTGCTCTATCAGAAGGTTTTTAACTAATTATAGAACCCAAATATGGAATAGTCCATATATGGGTGCTATGATCTGTCCATATTTGGATTTTCCGACGACTTTAACCTAATTTTTATATTTTTTGATTTAAGAAATTAATAAAATACCGTTACCGTTAAAACCTACAACAGAATATCTGAACTATCTCTAAAAGTTATAAAAACAGTATTTCGTGCACTTTTTGTACAAAAAAATACGTATTTTTAAAATACCTTAAAAAGTTATGAGAAAGCAATAAAACAAAACGTTACTACAGCGACAAAAAAGAAAGGAAAAACCATTTTAAAAAGTGTGTGAGTTTTCGTTTAAGAGAAATGCCGGTATTCCATATTAGGGACCTTATTCCATATTTGGTCACTTTTCTCTATATATTATGGCATTATAGCATTTAAAGTTTCTTTTATGGAAGGTCTTTTTATGTAGTGTTAGTAAAAGCAAATATTTTGGTTATTACTACTCCAGTTTTAAGTTGACTGACTGATTTTAATTATTGGCCTTGTATGGAGCCCTGTTCTTTGCGAGACCATATGGAAGAGCTTAAGTTAAGTTTAATAAATGGTGATTACATCTAGAATAAAAAAGTAAATTTTATGTCACACAATACAAAAAGCGTTAATAAATAATTTTCTTCTTTTATTCATTCCCTAAATAAACTAAAAAAAACTGTTTATTGGTGAGAGTGGCCTTTTATGGTCTACCCACCTAAGGTTTTATTATCACAATTTTTCAGTTGCCGAAAAAAGTTGCTGGTGCGCGGCAGGCCTAAGAAAAAGCATTCGCGTACCATTATAAAAAAATCTTTTCGAAACAGTGCATTGTAATAAATGCTGTAAAACTATTTAATTTTATTTTATTATATTTTCAGCTTAATTGTAAAACCACCTTACTCCAGTTTTAATTAAATATGTGGTGCAAACTTTAATCTTATAAAATAAGGCTAAAGATGGCATCAAAATAACATTTTTGATTAATTAGGTCATTGGAAAACCACCTAACTTTAGTTTTTATAAAAAAATATAATTTTGATGCCATTTTTACCCTTAATTTATAAGGCTAAAGATGACATCGCATTCTTTTGATTCAAACTAGTTCAGGTGGTTTCACAATTAAGGTGAAAAATGCTGTTTTTATTTTATTTATTTATTTTGGTAATTATTTACAAACCGGACGCATCACCGATTTTAATGAATTTTGGTACATGGGAGCTTTTTGGTGCGCCGATTACGAATCTAAAAGAATTTTAAGTCGGACTAGTTTCGTTCTCGAGATATTCATCATCAGACTTGATAACCAAACCTAATCTAAATTCACCATTTTTCCCCCTCTTTTTGCACTTAATTCTTAATTAAAAGCTAAATAGGCACGTTTATATACACTGGCTCTTAAACTATTACTTTTTTGCATAAAAATAATTTTGATAACGTTAGCTACTTTTTTTTTTAAAGAAAAAGGAAGGTCATAGAGCACTTGTTTTAAAGTCCTTTTTAAATCGGCCTAGTACTTCCAGCGTTACAAGCATTAAAAGTTTAGCTCTAATTTGTACATACAGTGCGGTCTTTGAAAGTCCCCTTCCTTCTAATTTTTGAACTGGTTAAAATATTGAGATTGGGTATTTTTGGTTAAAATGGTGTCACTTAAACTACTTTTAGCATTAAAATAATTTCAGTCACGCGGCTTGGTGCCAAGAAGGCCCTAGCAACTCTTTCTTTAAACAGAAAGGGCGTTATGTAACACCTTGTTTGAAAGGCCTATTGATTCTTTATTTACAGCATGCATATCACAATGTCCATACTTAATTTAAGCCAAATTTTAAATGGTTTTAAGTCTGGACGGATGGGCCGATTTTTAAAATCTAAGTGGCGTTGAGTACAGAATCCAAGTCCCTTTAAAAAGCTACATGGCTCGCCTCTACAGTTCAAAAATATATAGGCTGGTGCTCCCTTGGCACTGAGCCACGTGACCGAAATCATTTTATTGTCAAAAAGTAGCTTATATGATATGCTTTTACCCAAATTTAACCCGATCTTATCTTGTCCCATTCACAAGTTTATAGGGGAGGCCTTTTAAAATCTTTACTCAATTATATTACCATTAGAAAAATCTTTTAATGTGCATTAAAAACATACCAGGTATATTTAATATATCTTTGTCTGTTCATTGAAGAAAAATATATTTTTTCTAGTCTACAGTGTATATGTATATGTTAAGAAATATTTAAAATCGAAGTACTTATTCAAAAACTACATAATAGCCCCAATAAATTGATAATTTTACTTATTTTGGGCGGTTAAAAATAAAAAAGGTAAGAGGTGTTTGTCGGTACAGTTCAAAAAACCAAAAAATTTACTGATATTTGTAATGTAATTAAAATATAAGCATAAAGTCTCTCTTGCTTCTAATTATACTGTATAACACTTAATTAATTATTTTTAAAACTAAGTTAGTTTTTTTATTGATTTTATACCTTTCTGCGGGAAATATGGTAGTAGGTTGGAAGCTGTACTGGTAGCAACGCCTGAAAAATAAAAAAATAAATGGTTAATTATATATTTGTACATATATCCTGATTAATTTACCAATCTTTAATTATTTTTATAAAATAAATTAATTTTACCCAAACCTTTATATTTTCTTATAAGTGGTGCTCCCAACTATGGTTTGAAACCTAAAGAGGTGATATCTTATGTCTTTTTATGGAAAAAAGCTCCTATAAACATATGTTTGGACTTGCCTCATTTTTGAGATACAGAACGTTAAAGTTTTTGAAAAAAGTCGATAATTTTTAAATACCTTAAAAGTTTTTAACCAACTAAAAGAAATTGGTGCATCAATTTATTGTAATAAGGCACTTGTTAAGATTTGCCAAGCATAAGATTACTGAATCCATTGACTTCTTAGTGGGCACCAAAGGTAATATTTTTGTGGAAAAAAATATGCAGTTATGACTTTTTATAAAACTTAACTAATTTTATTTTTATTATCTAATTAAAAATGCATCTTTTTAGTCTCTTGTATGTTGTGCATCTAGCTTTGTTTTTGAAAAAAAATTAAAGCCACTTTAGGTTCTTTTAGAAAATAGAGACAAAATCATATTAAAAGCATATATTTATAAAAAATTAACAATTATTTGTCTTAAAATAAAAATAATAGTTGTGTATTTTGTTGAAAATTGCTATATTCCTCTTGTACCACGGTAAAAAATTATTTATTTTTTAATTTTAGATTTTATTTTATGCTCTTAAGGAATACTTTTTAGAATTACCTAAAATAACTGCATTTTTTTCTTGAAAACAAAACGAGATACGAAATAAAAATACAAAAAATAAAAAGTTGCATCTTTAATTTTTTAATCTAAAAAAACTTTATAAAAAGTCAATGGCGTACTTTTTTCTTAATAATATTGGCCCTATTGTCTACGGAGACGCCACTAAACTCAATTATTTTGATCTACGTAAAGCTTTACTAGCGCCTTAGTACATTAAATAGATATACCGAATTTTATGTGAATCGGTTAAAGGGTTTTTAGAATATTTAAAAAATATCGACTTATTTTAGTTACTTTACCGCTCAGTATCTCAGATATAAAGCAAGTCCGGACATATGTTTATTAGGGTGATTTTTTTGCGATTAATTTTTTTTCGGCCCCATCGTAAGATTTTGCGGAAAATACCCCCAAACATTACATAAAAATACTTATGCGACATCTAACTAACCAACAGGGAAAAGATCTAGTTGCGGAAATTTGGCAGTCGCATATACGCAAATACAATGTCTACAGTACATTCGATAAGAGCTTTAATGGTATGTTGCTTAATATACAGATAATGTTTTTGTGTTTGCTGGGATTTTTTGACATAAAGGAGTGTCGTTCATAAAGGGCCTGGGGTAAATATTTATTAGAGAAAAATGATATATATATATATATATATATATATATATATATATATATATATATATATATATTCTAAAATAAAAATGTTTTTTGAAGACCTGTTTACTTTAAAATAAATTTTACTTTTTTACTTTTTTTTCATTTGATGTACGGTTTTCGCGTAAATAAATAGAAACCATCCTCGGCATGGTCAAATCCCTATCTAATTAAAGAATAAATAAGAGGTTATTTTTCACTGTAGAATTAAATATTACCAATACAAAATGACCATGCCAAAAAATGTTTTTTTAAATTATTTTATGCAAAAACCGTTTATCAAACAAAAAAGTCAAGAGGTCAAATTTGTTCAAGAACTAAATGAGGATTCAAAAAGATTTTCATTTTAGAAAAATGCAGCGCATTTTTTCTTAATAAATATTTACCCCAAACCCCTTATGGACGACACTGGTAATTTTTTTCTGGCATGTCAAAAGATGTCATTTGATGCATAAAAACATCTTTTAATTTTTTTAAATATCTTAATTGGTATAAACGCTATAATAAAAACAATAATATTTTTAAAATTTTTAACACCCTATAGCGTATCAAGAAGGGGCGGCCCGCCCTGGCCCCAGTTAAAAAGAGTTCTAAAAGGGCGGTACTCATACAAAAAAGGTACATATTAGGGTTGAGGGGCGTAGTTTCGAAGGTAGAGACTTTTTTTTTGGTTAACAACTTTTTGCAAAGAGAATGCAGGGGGCCTTAACCTGGTGCAGTTCACGAACATCCCCAAATGTACCAGGGACTATAGATTCAATATTTTTTTATTAGGTTTCTAAAACTATTTATGACATTAAACACACAACCACACTATTGTTTTCTTGGTAAAAAAGAAATATCTGCTTACATTTGTAGTCATTAAAAGTGCCGAAGCTCGTGGTTGTGGTTGCATAAAGGTCAGTACCTCTACCAATTTGTACACCAAATTTTTGGGCCAATCTAAACATCTTTACAAATTTTTGATCTAAAACTGTAAAGGGATCTCTTTGAACAAGACTGTCTATCCTAATATGCCACTTCTCCACTGCCTCCACTACATGTGTCTTAATTATGTCGTTCCAATATATTAAGTGATTAATAATATTCATTTTTTACAATCAAAATAAAAAAATAAAGATAATATATGTATTAATAAAAATCTTCACAGGATAGTCAACGCCTAAAGCTTAAGTTTATAGGTTATGTAAACCTATTTTCTGCTGATTTTTCGACTTTCTCTTAGTCAATACCAAGATAAATCATTTGCTTTCAAAGGAAATTGATTTATATTACTTTTGATAGAATTGGCTTCAAGAATACAGGATTTCTTGGCCACTCCCATTTTACTACTTTCTCTCAAAATGTCTACTCCCTAAAACTCAAGAATACGGACCCTGATTGACATTTTATGAATGCTGCGGCACTTGCAGACCCTTAAAACTTGAAGTCAAGTTCGGGGAACATCGGCGCTCTTCGATCGACGTACGATTTCGGTGGCTGGGAATGTTATGATGTTCGGGGAAAATTATAAATTATCCGTTCAAACCAAGTCTAAACTAACCAGCCTATTTGCGTCCTCCTTTGACGCTAAAAAACCGACAAGCTCTAAATCACCGACAAATGAAGGTTGAATTGAATGAATGTAGGAATTTCGATTGCTAATATTTTAAAATTTAGCATCGCCAGAACTACTTAACAAAATTCTCCATTTAAAGGATGTTTAGAGAGTATGTTAGTTTTTAAATTAAAAGATATTGTCAACGAAGAGTTTTACCATGAAACGTCCTCAAGGGTTAAATTTTGTAAATAAGCAAATGTAGTATAATTTTTTATTTAAATTAGAAAGAACTACCAAGTCTCTAATTACAATAAAAAAGTAAGGAGGCTTTTGTCCTAATAGAAACTGGCAGAAAACAATTGAATTTGTCAAATATTGCACATTTATGTAATATACTTACGTACTTAAATTTTACTTTAATATTTTAGATGATAAAAATTATTCAAGTAAACCATCAGCAACCAACATTTGAAATTAGAAGGTTTTTTTTGTTTTTCAAAACATACTAAACCAATTTTAAAAAACTAGATATTATTAATTATCATTAAAGCTGTTAAGTGGTGGCGTTTCTTGAGCCCCTCTTCTATTTTAACTTTTTGACATTTTTGTTGAAAAGGAAGAATCACCCTTAACAAGTTTGATTTCACACAAAAATGTGCCCCCGTAAAAATAAAGATAAAACGTGTTTTAGATATTTTTATAAACACGAGGTACATAATAACATTTAGTTTGAATGCACTGTATACAATATGTCATCATTTTTCCCATGTAACCCCATTTTTATTATATACTGCATGTCTTTAAACATTTTTATCGAACAGAAAACTTTTCTATTTTTTACTCTTTACATCAAAGTGCCTTATAACAAAAATTTCTGCTTCCTGAAAATATTTAATTTTCACAACAATCTTTGTACATTAAATGCTGATTTGAAATTATAGAAAACATTTTTTTAAGCATAAATGTTTATATTTTTTGATTGTCTACCTGGATGCATACTTCTTATTCAAAAGAAATTATATATCGCACTAACTAAGTTTATGACAGCTAAAATGATTTTTGTTTTAAATTTGAAGTAAGATAAGATAATTTTTTTGATATCTGCAAATAATAGTTAAGAAATAAATGCTGCGAAATTTTGCAGTTTGTGAGATATTGAAAAAACAATTGTTTGATTTTTACATTAATAAATTAATACATTGTTTTTATTTTGTCTTGTCACTTGTCATTTATAATTGTTTTTATTTTAATTCCTTATGATCACATTTGTTAACATGTTATTTACCCCAAATAAAACTATAAGTTTGGCAATATCCTCAGACGTTTTTTAATAATTTAAAAAGAGGCTCTTTTAAAAACACCGTGCATATCCAACATACAATTTTTTTGTAAAAATAGAGCGTGTCTTCGAAAGTTCTTAACAAATTATTATATTTTACGAAAAAAGTTATTTATAAAAAGTTCTGCTTGATAAGAAAATAAATTTTCAGAAAAATATTTGAAGGTTGGATGTACAGGGTGACTTTAAAATGACTTGTTTCCAAATTAAAATAAGGGTTATTTCCTAACTACGGTACCAAACTTTAAAGGGTGATTTCTTATGTCATTTTGTGAAGAAAAGTATGTCCGCAGTTGCTTTGTATTTGAGATACAGGACGTTAAATAAACGCCCTGTATCTTCGAAACAAAGCAGCTTCAAACATATGTTTATAGGAACTATTTTTATTAAATTACATAAGAAATTACCCTTTGTAGTTTGGTACTGTAGTTAGAAAATAACCCTTATTTTAATTTAGAAAGTCATTTTTAAGCCAACCTTCAAATATTTTTATGAAAATGTATTCTTATCAAGCAGGACTTTTATGAGGAGACATTTTTTTTCGTAAAATTAATAATAAAAAAGTTTGCCATTTGTTAAAAACTTCCGAAGACAGGTCGTATATTTTTGGATTAAACGGAAAATTTTAGGAGAAAGCACATTTTTTTGTAAAGTTTATAATTTAAAAAAATCCATTTGGAAAGATTTTTCAGGGACACGCTGTATAAAGCAGTAAAAATATAATATATTACCTGGATTACATCGTGGTCTGGGATCACCAGGTTGACAAACTAAAAAAAAAAAAAATATTTTATAAGTTTAAATTGTAAAGCTATATTTTTTTATATAAATAATAATATTGTTTAAAGACAGAAATATTACAAAGGATAATAAAATCCAGAATATAATTATTTTAAATATTAACGTCTTACTGGTCTTGTAATTAAAAAAAAAGCATGTTATGGTTCGAAAATTGGGCAAAACGTAATTTTGTCAGCAGCTCTTAAATTTATAAAATTTTGCTAAAAAATAATAAATAAAACCTAATAACCTAACTTAAAACAAACAAAAATAATATAAACTTTATAACTAACAAAATTATGTTTAAACATAAACATAATAAATATTGTATTTTAGTTTTTATATGCAAATTATTAGGTTAAGTTATAATATATTATTTTATTTAGTAAAAATATATATTACCTGGATTACATTGTGGTCTGGGGTCACCATATTCGCAAACTAAAAACAGTATCGACATGAGTTAAAGGGATTTTAATATTTCATATGGGTAATGGACTCCCATATATTAAAAACCAAGGAGTACTACCATTAAGAGGGTTGCGTTTTTAAGAAAGGGGTAAAAACAACCCTTCTTTAGTTTTTTGGATTTAGGTCAAAACTACTCATTTTTTTAGGTAGTAGTCAATAAAAAAAATGTAGAAAATTAAATTCTTTATCGAGTTACGCTTTCCGAATTAAAAAAAAATATGTTTGACAAAAATATGCTTGAAAAAGAAAGCAAAAATAAAAGGAAAAACGCTTTTTTATTTTAATTTGTATTTTGCCATATACCTTTTTTCGATGAAGGTTTAGGTATAGGCATTGGTTCATAGAAAAATAAACCTCCATTCTTTCCTAACAAAATGAGGCTTGGTAAAAGTCTTTAGTGTTTATAGTACTCGAGAAAAGATTTTTAAAGTTTTTCACTTACACCATCACAATAAAACTAACCAGAACATTATTAAACCGTTGCGTCGCGTCGCGTAGGAAAACAATACAAATTAAGAAAATGTACGTAAAATTCACAAAATTCGTTGCAGTACGACACTTTGACTAACCATATTTTGCTTAAAATTAACCTAATCCTCTTTTATCAATACATCATTTTAAACATTTTTTTTTATTTTGCATCATATATACCAAAATGTAGAAAAAGAGTTATAACAAGAAATTTTAAAAGATATACCTACGTAAAGATTAGATAGCGTGGAAAGTAAAAAACTTGAAGAACAATATCTTACTTATAAATTGTCCTAGAGCCTCGCATTATAGACCGTTTTAAAGTTTATTGTTTTCTCTTTTAACTAAATATATCACTGCCAATACGTAGAACTGCGTAGAAAAGAGTTACAGAACATTGTTTACGAAAAAATTTTAAAAAATCTTTTTTCGAATACTATAAACACTAAACACTTCTACTTAGCATCATTTTGTGTAGGAAGGATGGAGGTTTTTTTCTATAAATCAATGCCTTTACCCAAACTCCTATGGAAAAAAGTTATAGGGCAAAATACAAATAACAATAAAAAAACGCGGTCTTTCGTGTTTTTCTTGCTTCGTTTATTAAGCATATTTTTGTCAAAAATACATTTTTTAAGTTAAAAACGTTATCTAATGGAAAATTTGATTATCCACAACTTTTCTGTTGACTACTACCTAAAAAAGTGCGTAGCTTTCGACTTAACCTCAAAAACTGAAAAGGGGTTGTTTTCACCTCGTTCTCAGAAACGCAACCCTTCAAATGGTAGCACTTCGCGGTTTTTTAATATTTGGGAAACCATTGACCATATGAAATAATAATAACCATTAACGTTGTAGTTCCTTTTTGAAGTACATAATCAATAACCTATTACCACCTGCTCTCCAGTTGAATCATAGTATAAATTATCAAAATAAATCAAAATTGTGTTATTCTAAAAATATTACTTATTACGCAGTTGCTGTCGCCCTCCTCACAGGAACCTAAAACAAAAAACATTTATTACCATAAATGTTGAAATAAATTAAAAAATAAATAAATACACATTTTTAAAGCAAAGGTTTAAACTTATAAAAAAAAATTACGCCGTTTTTTTAAATGTAATATTTAGCAAATTTATTAAGTGCGAGTATGGGAAAAAATTCTAGGCATTTCCAAAATTGATCTTGGGTTAATCGGATCTCTAAAAACCCGGTTAAAAGGAACTGGCTAATATCACAGTTGGGTCGTATTCGAATACTCAGTATTCTGAATAGTAAGCAGAATACATTTTGCCGGTATTCGAATAGTATTCGAATACATTAGTGTGTTTGGTATTCGGTATTCGGCAGAATACTATTTTGCTCAGTATTCGGGATTCTGTATTCGAATACTTTATAAATATTCGACGAATATTTTTTTGAGTATTCAAATACCGACGTTCCAGTATTCGAATACTGAAAAGTGTAAGCAGTATTCCGAATATTACAATTGTCAAAAATTGGCATGATTTAAATAAGAAAAGAAAGCAAAATAGGAAAAACGAGGTTGTGACCTTTTTTTTAGTAGTATTCGACATTTTTCGTTTTCAGTATTCGAATACCGATTCCAGGTATTCATGTATTCGAATACTTTTTTCTTTCAAGTATTCAAAATTCGGTAATCGAATACTTTCTTTTCCGGTATTCGTATTTGTATTCGAATACCGATTTTCAGTATTCTGTCCAACTCTGGCTAATATCTACCCGTATTCATAACTTGATCGGTTCCTTAACTCGGATTGGATTCCGCTGACCCAGGTGACTACTAGGGTTATTCGGGTTAAACAAAAGTATTAAAATGAGCTGTTTGGTTTTCCTATGTTTTAATAAATTATGTCGTGTTTATTAAAGAAAAGTATAAAAAATATTATAAAATTTAATTTACATTATTTATAGCCTAAATGTTGTTAAAATTTTTCAAAATAATAGTACAAGAGCTGGTGAACCCTTTGAGTAACGTTGGACCTGTATAAGGCTGGAAATTTGTATAGTGATGAGTCATAGCATGCTAAGTTCGAAAATTATTACCTGGCATGCATCAGCCGTGCACATCATCACCCTGTATATTCTTGAAAGTTGAAAAATTAAAAGGCGTTATTCAATAAGCATCAAGCACCTACTAGGTGAACCGAAAGGTGTGGCTGATTTGGATGGCCATATTTCCAAAACTAACAAAGTTGGATGTACCTAATGTGGTGTTTTCTTAAAGCTATTTTAAAGATTTTTTTAACGGTAATACTGATGATAGTACAGAGGTAGAAAAAAGTTTTTTTGTTAGGCACCCTGTATATTAAATCACAATTTAAAAAACTTTAAAAGAGCTTTCAGATAATGCAACATTTGATTTGTCCATCTCTTATAGTTTTGAAAATATGGCCATCTAAATCAGCCACACCTTTCAGTTCGCCTGGCAGATACTTGTACTCATTAAAAACGCCTGTCATTTTTTTTTTAATATCTTACTATGAATAAACTAAATCCCAGAAAAATTTCAAGCTTGCAGTTTCAAGTTTTTTTATTATTTTTAAAATTTTCAAAAATATACAGGTTGATGATAAGCCCAGCTGATGCCTGCCAGGTGATGATTTTCGTACTAAGCATGCTATGACTCATTCCTATAAAATTTTTAGCCTTACAGCGATAACGTTACTCAAAGGATTTACTAGCTCTGAGAATATACCTGCACGACCAAAAACAAAGCAAAGGGGTTTTTTGTTTTAAACCGAAGTCGATGACTGAAAGCCAAATGAACATACGTGTTTAGAAAATAACGAAAATACCATTTAATCTTAAAAACAGCTGATTGGTTTTACCCCAACTCATTGGATTAATTTTTGAAAAAGCCTTCTGACTAACAAAACTTCTTATAAAAGAAATAAATATTTATTAGCCTAAGTACCTGTAAAACCTTGTTTAATAGTAAAAAAGGATATGGTTTAGATGCAGCGTAATTTAGGAAAGAAAATGTTAATATATTACCTCTAGGTATACAGTTGACGTCTTGAGGATGACAATTCCCTAAAAGATAATATTTGTTTAGTAAATAATGTGACCTTTTTGATATTTATTTAAAATTACTTAGGACGAACTATTTTTAATAACACTTATTTTTATTAATTTTATTTATTTTCTGTTGCTAATTAGAAAATATTTATTTTACCGGTTAACAGCAATTCTAGGTATAACTTCTACATATTCTAATATAGCTTTTTCTACGTTAAAACTGACGTAAAAATATTTGTTTTATTAAAGTTTGCTTTTGTAGAAACTAAAACAATTTTTTAAGTTTTTGGCAAAAATCACTAATTTTTATACAGCGTGTAATTTAATTGATAAATGCTAGAAAATCAAGATATAATTCCTTGGTTTATTTTAGAAAGAAAAGTTCATATTAGCACACATGTCTTAAACCTTTTAACTTTTAAGCTACAGCTTCTTAAAATTTTAAAACAAAAATCGTTTTTTTATCACAACTGTTTCAGGTATTTTTATTATATTGACATGCAGCTACTAAACACCAATAAACATTTTTTGTTATAAACGATTTTTAATTATTTCTATCAGTGGCTTCTGAAAGTGATCGATACTGGTGATTTTCTAAGAAATATATAGTACGGCATTGTTTTCTTAAAAATAAAAAATATTTTAAAATCTCCATTTATTTTTAAAGAAATTTGACCTTGGGACTTTGTTCTCCAATGCATCATTTTTGTGTTAAAAACAGAAACCGTTTTTAGGCATTTGTGGTATAAAAAAATTAATTTAAACAATATGCTGGTGCTCTATTTATTTTTTTACCCGTGTTTTAAAGTTAAATTTCTGATAAAATAAATAATAATTTAAAAAATAATTTTTATTTTTGAAAAAAGTTTGTATGACCTCTCGTAATAAATATACTTATCAACGTAAATCAGACAAAAGCAAACTTTAAGAATAAAACAATAAAAGTTTAGGTGTTTGGTTTATCCAACAGTAGAATTTAAACATGGGCATAGAAAACCAAAAATATTTTTTGTTGTTGTTGACTGGTGTCTTGAATAAAAGGTACATTTGCGAAGTTAGCAAAAAGTACTGAAATTCTTATGTTAAAACCGCTTCATATTAGTTATACAGGGTGTTTCTAAACAAATGAAAAATATTTTAAAGCGTGGTCCTTTTTTTAAATAAAAGTCAGTTTGCTTTATAAACAGGAGGCAGAAAATCTTAAATCTTAAAAATGAAAAGCAATAAAGTTATTAAAATTAAATGTAATGTTAGTACTGACCTTAAACGACAACCTAAACTTTTTCATGCATAAACGACAACAGGGGTCGCATACAACACCATAAAGAATTACTGGTATTTTAAAGTTCAAACTGCTTGAAACCTACATTTTTAATTTCTTTTTGTTGATTGTTTTGTAATTTACCTAATCATTTTTTACAGAAAAGATAATTTATTTTTGCACACTCTTTGTTAGATTCTTATAATATTTCTTTACCACTTTACTACTTCTGTACAGTAAAGCATAAAGTTTCAAAATTTGTTTCATTGGTATGTCTTGTATATCTTTGTGCTTTTAAAAGTGTATCTTATCTCTATCTAGTTTTTCGTTTGAATGAGTGACAATTTTATGTAGCATGTTGTCAAAATAAAATTTCCAAGCTTCCTACTCAGTTTTTATTCCTTTAGGTTTAGGAAAATGCAGAATCTATTTTTCCTGTCGGTCTATATTAAAAAAAGGTGTAGAGTGCTATCTGTAACCACTGCTTCAATTAATAGCTTAGTTGTAGTTGTGCTAAAGAGATTTCATCGTCACGATTTATTTTTGGTTGGTTCATACTTTATTTCGACTGCCTCCACTTCTTTTTCTTCATATTCTTCAAATTCACTTCCAATATTACTTAAGTCATAATAATTATTGCCAATAATTTTATTACTTTCTTTATGTCATCTTTTTATCTTTCTTAGTTCTTTTTATCTTCAATATTCTCTTTTGATAGACATGTTTTTTTTAATACGCAAACAACAACAGGGGTCGCCGGCGATTTATTTTTAGTTGGTTCATACTTTATTTCGACTGCTTCCACTTCTTTTTCTTCATATTCTTCAAATTCACTTCCAATATTACTTAAGTCATAATAATTATTGTCATTAAGTTTATTACTTTCTTTATGTCATCTTTTATCTTTCTTAGTTCTCTTTACCTTCAATATTCTCTTTTGATAGACATGTTTTTTTAATACGCAAACAACAAAGGTGCATGGGGTCGCCGGCGATCCCATACACCTATAACTTAGGCAAATACATTTCTGCGGCATACGTAATTTGCTGTGGTAATACTAACAGCCAAGCAACAAAGGTAGGTGTAGCAGCAAGATTATAATACAACTTTTGCAAAAAATACGTCTAAAATAATATTAGGTGGGGTCACGGGCGACCCCGAGTTGTCGTTTAAGGGTTAATATACAAATACCCTTCTTAATATTTTTACGCTTTTTGAACTTAAAAAATACCTACAAATCGTCTCAAAGAATATATATTTGGAAAGCCCAATTTTTTAATAATTTTTTTCTCTTTTAATAAATCTACAAATATCAACAAAATAATAATAGAAATATTAAATAATTTGTATTAAAGCATATTTTTATGTATATTTATTATTATTCGGTATACTAAACATAATACTTTATTTGCATTAATTATCAGAAAATAAAGATTTCTTTTTGTGCGATATCTCTAAAATGACTGACTTTTGATCCTCTGTTTGTATCGTATCAGCTATTTATAAAAGTATATCGGCCAGTTATGCAATAACAAAACAATCTTATTAGTCACAAGAAAACTAGGTATACCTAATTTGAAATACAAAGGACCTTATTTTTTTTATTGGAAACATCCTGTAACACTATAAATGTAAAATAATTGGTCTATAAAGCTAAGCTGTCATTATTTATTATTAAGGTTTTTGTGTCGTCCTACCTGGTTGCCTAATAATTATTCCGTATTTGGAGTTTTCGATACCTAAAAAATAAATAATTAATGTTGTACTTTTAAAGTAATATTTGATTATTTTAATTATTAATTCTAAATAATTTATTATTTATTATAACATTTTATATATATTTTTATTTTAAAATATTGTTTAAAATATTTCATACCTGCACAATTTGGAGGATTAAGCCTGCACACTAAAAAAATTGAAATATTAGTTTATTTACAGCTGCAAATCTTAAAAGCTTTTATTCGTAAAATGTAAGAAATCTAATTTGTAGTTACAATAATAAAACAAAAAGTTAATAAATGGGAAGTAAAACAAGGGTTCCTTTGCCAAATTATAGCCCTTTTAAGAATTGTGAATTAAAAGAAAAAGTCGTTTTTATAGATTGAAAAAGAACTAAAAGCTCTTTAAATATTTCTTAATAAACTGAGTCTCATAAGCACATGAGAGTTAAAATATTCATTGAAAAGGATGTCAAATAAAAACAAGCAATTTTCAACAGTACTAGTTCACTGTTTTTGCGACCAACCAAGAAAACACACAAATTCAAAAATTATATCTTCAAATAACCCATGTCTGTGGAGTAGCGATTTCTAAAATCCCTTTACCCATCATCAAAAAACTCACCTGTATAAAATATTTTTGTTTTCTAAAACAACCCTTTAGACAATTGACATATTTCTCTAGTACTGATTGTAGTTAACCTTTGAACTTCATAAAAAATTAAATGGCAAGGAACTTTTCTGTTTCATAAAAAGGATCACATATAAAGCTGTATATTTCTATATTGGCAAAGCAAAAAAAAAAAAAAAAGAAAACGAAATGTCTTGTTATTATTTGATAATCTGTGAGTAAAAATGCATGCCTTTTTAGGGTTATTACGAAAACATTATTTTCGGCATTTTTGTCCACATATCAAAGCACTGTGCGACGTGTTATTCAAGTTTGCCAAAAATAGTTTTTTGAAATGTTGTGTCCACAAGGTTAAATGTGTCCTTGCATTGCATAACCTGGCCACTCATCAGCAAAGCGTGCGGGTTTGATGCATTTTCCCGTCAGAAGAATCATGATTATGTTTTGGATGCATTAAAGTAAACAAGATTTTGGTGTCCCAATCTAATATTAAATAAACGTCCTGTGAAAGACATAATATCTACATCCCCTGCGTTTGGTTTCCAATTTGAGTTTAGAAATTTGTTAGAGAACCTGAAAACTGGAGTATAGGGTACTATAAAAAGATCTTTTATAGAGCTTTAAGAAATTAGTAAGGTAATTATATTTGACTTTATAAGTTTCGGAAATATGGCCATCCAAATAAAGATTTAGGATACCTATTAAAGTACTGCCATTTGGTAGTGGGTAAAGGTGTTAACTTTATATTCTACGGTTATAAAAAACTTGTTAAGAGATGTACCAAAAGATACTTGTTTGCATTTATTTTTTCCAAGATGGCATGTTTTAAATAAATTGCTTCAAAAATAAAAGATAAAGAAGACGTTAAAAAAATGCACTGTAGATAAATAAAAGAAAATAGTAATACATTACCTTGATAGCAAGCTGGATTATAGCGCTGGCAGTCAACTAAAAAAATATAAAATATATTAGAATTTGTAAATTTTTGTGTAAAGCATATAAATCTTTTAAATAGGTCTTTAACAAACACAAAATAGTGTAAACAATCGAAAAAATAATTCATTAGGTTTTAAAAAGATTACGTTAATTTAAAGGACCAAAACCTCGTCAATAATTTTTTAAAAATTTTGATTTATTGGTCCAAAAAAACCGTTAAGCATATTAATTTAAAAATTTAAAAACTCTATATCTATATATCAGCGAGGATAGTCATTTAACCAAAAACGCAAAAAAGTATTTTTTTGTTACTTTCCTTTACAAAATTTTAGAGGTAATTTCTTTTTCCCCAAACTAACAGTTTAGGAAGTTAGTTTGACAAATTAAAAAAATAGTTTAATAATATGTTTTTTAAATCTTGATCAGTTGTTTCTATGTTCCTATTAGGTAAGTTATTTTGAACAGATAAACATTTTTGCAAACAAAAATATATCTAAATTAATTATTTTAACTTCGTTGGGGTTTTGCTATTAAAAAAACAAGTAACTTGGTACAACATATATATTTCTATGAATTAGGTTAGACTAATATGTATTTATCTCCATTTTACACAAAAGGGATGTGTATAATAAATTTTATTATGTAAGTTTAAATCATGACTATCTGATAAATAGTAGATAGTATGTACAAGTATCCCCATTCCAAAAGCGAAGTCAATAGTTTATAAAATAGAAAAGTTATTTTGGAAAAATTTGGGAGACGTCTTGTATGCCTGAAATGGTTAGTTTTTAAGCAAGAACAAGGTATGCCACTGCATTTTTATAATGGAAAAACGTAGAAAAATAAGAATAAGTTGCTTTTTCAAGAGAAAGGAGGTTTTTTTGCTCTTCAATATTCATGAATATCCAATCGTGGTATTTATGAATACCGAGTATTCGAATACTTTTTTTATGGTATTCGTATTCGTATTCGAATACTAAATTTCAGTATTCGACCCCACTCTGACCGTTACCTAAACGTCTAGTGTACATTCACTTTAAATAGACCCTATTTTAAATAATAAAAATCAAGGTTATATGTGTATAATTTAGGATTAAAAAAATCTTACCTCTTCCTTCACAACCAGGGTCCACAGGAAGACAGTTACCTAAAAAAGCAAAGTTTATTTTTTTAAGTGGTTTAAGTATGGCAATTAAAATATATAAAAATATAAAGTTACCTTTAAAAGCAGTTTTTGTAAAATTTGTTATTGATGAAAAAAATAAAAATGTCAGGATGTCAGATTAAGATTAAAACATTATTATACAAGTGCCTATTAAGAAGAAATATTTTGGGGATGCAATAATATTTAAACTAAGTTTGTTGATTAACAGAACAGATTTAATAGGAGGGAAACCCACGATGCTAAATAGGGATTTACACGAGCGGAATAGAGATTTATTGGAATGGAAAGCTTACATGATAAAAAGAAAAAATGTTATATTATGAATACTTTTCATCGGGGAGGGGGGACCGGCTATAGATTTTTGAATATGTCAAAAAATTACTGTTATTATTTTTTGGTTTGTGAAAATCATCCAAATACATTTGAATTATAAATTTCAGGGTATCCCTAAATTTCTTTCTTTAAAATTAAAAAAAAACAGCCACGCTCGAGAATGTCCAAATAACGTTTTTTTTTTTTACAACTTTGTAGCCCCCGCTATTTTTACGTCATCTTCACACTCAAATTGTCGGATTAGTGCAATATAACTGTTTTGCATGTAATTAGCTTACCCCCCTTAATCTAACGCGCTCGAAAATTTCTGATGGATATATTTTTGCTTTTTTCGATCGGCCCTGTGTACATGGCTCGTATTTGGTGGAGGTACTTAACCGGGTACAAGATATTTTCCAGTATATTATTCTGCAGCGCTGTAGTAAATTTTCCAATCTCTCTTTGGGCTTTCCTACCATTAAGTGCATCATTTTATTTTTAAAACAAAAAAAAGTGAGTTGGCAAAATATCAACATAGCCTTGCTTTTAGTATATCAGGATTTGTACTATAGCGTCGTGTAATTTAAATTTATAAAATTAAAAAAAGTCGCTGAAAAGCTAATATCATTCTTGGTGTGTTAATTTTTTTAAATTAAAAAAAACACTTAAGCAGTGTACTCGTTTGGTTTAAACGGGTTCCCATTTTTTGTTTGCTTATTTTAAATAAAAAAATCCTATACAAGAATATGTAAATTAAATTTCAGTATTCAAAAATTTACTTTAAATGCAAAAGAACTAAACAACAATATTTTGTCAAAATCCCAAATATCGATGGGTTTTTGATAACATTGATTTTTTTGTTTTATTGCTTTATTGTAAAACAGAAACAAAGATCTGAAATAAAGCTGTGCACTAATGTACACACAAAAAAATACCATCTTTATTTTAAAAATAACGCAATAAGAAAAAAAATTGACGAATAACGAAACCCATCGATATATTACAAGGTACTTTTATTATAATATATTTGGGAATATAAAATATTTTAAAACTTTAACTTCTTTGTTTATTGGCAAAAATTAAAAAAAAACTTTTTACAAAAGCATAACAATAAATAAGAATTATTTAACGATATTATTGTAACACACCCTTTCTCAATTTTGTCTACATACCTTCTTGGGGTAACCAAACTATGATATCGCTGACTTGGTTTTCATTACTTGCTGAATCTGAAACTATTATTTAACAGTTAAAAAAATAGTAACATAAACGTTTATTACATTATTTTAAAATTAATATTTTTGCTCAGAAAACAAGTAATTTTGTTTTTGACAATCTTTAAAATTATGATAAATTTTTTTTTTTAAACATAGAACTTTGATTTTTACAAAGTAACACTTGTTGGTCAGGATACGATTACAATAAAGTTTCAAAAGGTTGGTTTATGTTGGAGCGGCGAGAAACACATTTACACTTTATTCAAGAATCCTATGCAAATATAGGCGCAATTTGGGGTGGGGGGCAGGAGGGCTCAGCCCCCAAAAGGTAATTATACAAAATTAGCCCCCACCCCAGATTCCCAGTATCCAAGCCGAAACTTATGTGACTAAAACCTAAAAGCGATAAGAAAAAGCGATTTTTATGTCAATAGTGCCACTTTTACCTAACTGTGTCATTTTTGTGGCAGTAATGACAAATAAATCCCTTTATCTTTCCCAAATTTTTACAAAGTCTTGAAGCATGCCTCATACCTTTCGGGACTACGAAGACTCCAGCCACCCCTAAAAACCGAAGCAAATTGCGCCTATGTATGCATAAACGTGTACACAGTACTCGTAATATCAAAATTTTTTACTATCTCTCTATTCTGTTTCTATTTGTTGAAAGGCAATAAAACAAAATTTTAAAGCCTTGCCATGCAGGGTCGGCATTGTAGTTCTGAGTTTAAAATAATAAAATAAAATTGCTTAAAATAACTCAAATTTATTAAATTAAATTGCTAAAATCCTTCCACTGCGTACTGAGGTACGACTACGACTTAGATGTGGTAAAAAGAAAAATCACATCATATGTAGAAAATATATTTGCTTGAAACCAAAGAAATTCCTTATTGCGGCCCTGCCTATTTGAGCGTACACGTAAATTTGTTTATTTCCTTTGCATTTGTAACTTGCAAGAAGTATATACTTTATCTAAAACTAAATTCGATGCACGTCATCTAGACTTCAGGTTACTAAATTTTATACCAATCGAACAAAAAATATAATCACTAGTTGATATTAAAGCTATTCGTTTACAGTCTCTATTAAATTTAATTTTGTTATTTATTTTTAGCCATATACATTAAAAGGAATATATATATATATATATATATATATATATATATATATATATATATATATATATATATATATATATATATATATATATATATATATATATATATATAAATATATATATAATAGGTACCATCCATCATTACATGCATATCTGTTATATTAGTGCATTTTAGCCCATCCTGTTGGTTGGTCTGATACCTTATCATGCAATGTTGTCATTTCATTGTTTGTTTATTTATAAGTTTTTTAATTCTTCGACTAATTTTTCGTTTTTTTTTTACCGTATTTATCGTTATTAGCAGTTTCGAGCCTTTTCAAGAGTTCAAATTTTGTGTCAGTAGTGATTTGAATCTGTTTTTAGGAACAAACATAGTAAAATGCCGAAGCAGTTAAACAGTAGATGCAAGGAGCTTGTTGCTTCTTTAATAGGCTATTTTGAGTAAGAACGAAAAATAATGGACCTTTGTTGCCTGTAGCCATAGTAAGAGAAGTTAGTTTCAATAAATTTTGGTTACCTATTAACCAGTGTTTTAGTGGATAAATCTATGCTTCTTTATTGAATTTGTAATATCTAGATTGTTAAAAATAAAATTATTCTTTATTTTTTTGTGTTATTACTTAATTTTTGTAATGAAAATTATGACATTTACTAAAATCAACAAATTCTTTAACCGAAAAATTCTTTGTTCTTTTCAACACAACTCAGATTTTCATGACAACGTAGCAACAGGGCAAATTTGCAGGTTAGTGACGTGCAACGGATTTAGTTTTAGATGAAATATAGATACACAGTGATTAGTTGCCTTTTGCGGATTTTTACGAACGCGCATAGTAAACAAACCCAAGAGTTTTTGGTACGTGCGCATTAAAGTTATGTCCAGTGCCGTATTTAAATCTTTTTTAATTCATTATTTAATTTAAAAATATATCCAAGTATCAAAATATGTAAAGAAAAATATTCGTTAGATGTACATATATTTTTACACGGTGTCTCCAAAAGGTCTGTAAAAAATGCTACCCCAAATTCCTTGAACCAAAATACGACGACCAAACTCAATGTATCTTAGTCGACAAATTAATCGTTTGCAAGATACAGGGTGTCAAATTTTTATTTTATTATAGTTATTTTTAAATATTTTGCTTATAATAAAACATTTTTTTAACAAAATTTAGTATTAAGAAAGTTTTTAGAGTGGAAAATCGAAAAATGCTAATGTTCTTGTGGTAAAATGTAAAGGAAGCCACCTGCAGTCTGTTGCTTAGATTCAAAGTGTCATAACTATTGTGCCTCGGTATATTATAATTATAGTAAAATCAATATATTTTCCGATAATTTTTGCACCAAAAAGGTGTACTTGATTAATATTACTATGAGCAACCGTTTTTGAGATATTTTAGATTAAACATTTTATTTCATACAAAAATTTGCTTTTGCATTCATTCAGGATTTTCTAGACCACCTGGTAGCGTCCAAAAGGTCTGTGACAAATTATTGAATCAAAATACAACAACCTAATGCAATGTCTCTTAGTCAAAAAGTTGATTGTTTGCGTGATACAAGGTGTCAAATTTTTCCATTTATTTTTTTGACTTGAACACCCTGTATCTCGCAAACCTTTAACCTTTGACTAAGATAAATTGCATTAGACCGTTCTATTTTGGCACAAAATTGTAGTTGCACAATGTGCAAACTTTGGGCACTATTAGGTGGCCTGGATAAAGCGTGTATGAATGTAATGACAAACTTTTGTATGAAATAAAAGGTTTAATCTAGAATATCTTAAAAACGGTTGCTCGTAGCGTTATTTATTGAGTATTCCTTTTTGGTGTTAAAAATATGGAATGTTATTTTCCATATTTTTTACACCATTATTTACTAGAATTTTAATAAACCAAGGCAAAAAAAGTAAAGACAATTTGAACCTAAGCAATAAACTGTAGGTGGCTCCCTCAACATTTTACAACATAGGCTTTGGCATATTTCGATTACCCGTAACCTTTCAATACTCAATTTTGTAATAAAATGTTTTATAGTAAGAAAATATTTCAAAAATAACTAAAATTAAATAAAGAACTTTGACACCCTGTATCTTGCAATCGATCAATTTATTGACTAAGGTAAATTAGGTAAGATCATTATTTTATTTTGGTCCAAGGAATTTCTGGTAGCATTTTGTACAGCCCTTTTAGAGACACCCTGTATAATAATTTGTAATATTTTGCGTTTATTTATACCTAGATATAAATTAAATAGTGATATAAAAAATAATCATGGACACAACACGTTAGCAGTAAAGAGAAAAAAGTATTTAGCTAAATTAACTTTAAAAAATATTAAACGGATTACCTGGGTCACGTTAACAAAAATAATAATTCACTATCGTTAGTTCAATATGATCAATTCATAAAATAAAGAAAAAGTATAGACCCATATCTTATGATGTATTTTTGACTACTCAAACACGAATGCGTGATCGAAAATGAAGTTACAATTTTTGCCTAATATTAAAAAGCTTTTCTTTTAATTATGGGTATGTTTCAGTCTGTTTAATGGCATATGCGAATCATAGGTCATTATATTTTTTTCAGTTTCAAATTTATTTAATAAGTTATTCAACAATGAAAGGTGGTGACACAGACATGCAACTTTTTATTAATGTTTTGAACCTAAATCAAGGGTAAGTTTTGCTCCAGCATCCACCAATATTCATTACTTTGCAAAAAGTATCAAAAAATGCTTATTTTATATTTCGTTATTTTGAGGTTAGAAAAAGTTCTGTCTATCGAGTCTTAGTTAGCATATATCACATTTTTGGCTCCAATACTTTCGTTTTATATTGCAGGATGGTGTAATTCAAGGCAAAATAAAGCGGACAAAAGGAAATCGGCCAAAAACTATGTCGTGTTGTCGCAATATCAGAGCCTAGACGGTAATAAATTTCCATCCAACAACTTCTGAGAATAATTTTTAACTATTTTTAATACTTAATTTGTTTAAATGCATACAATTGACGTGCCTATATCGTATTAAACGTTTTTAATGTAACTGTATTTTTAATAATTTATTGTTATGTTTTTGTAATTATATTTTGTTTAAAAGTCATGATCTAAGAAAAATAAATATAGATTTCAGTAATGATCAAGTTATAAGTAGTCTGTCGAGTTCTTGTAAAAAAAGGGCTAGTATTGTAATACGTAACATATCCTATTCAAAGTTGTTTCCATGACATTCTTAGTTCTAGATGAAAAGCACTAAAAAACACAGCCTTACAACGCAAAATATCGAATATAGATGGCGTCCAACGACTAACACGAAAAACGAAAATCAAAAATACGGTACTGGGTCAACGTGCTTCGAACGGAAAGCGGATACTTCCCGTGACCAAGAAAATGACTGGTGGCGAAGCGCTTAAACGCATTTATTCGCCAGTAAATTGTAACTTTTGTTTCGCGCATAAGCAATGGCAATGCATCGAGATCAGTAGGTTCGACAAAATCACCTTTATCATGCAGTAATATAAGGCTGCTTCGGTAGAGTCACGCTGCTAATCTCGCACCAACATAAACACAACCTTAAAAACAAAAACATTTTTGATGTTTTGACAGTTCTAGTTTTTAAGCATTTAAGCGTTTTAGCTTGACTTTATAAGTCTCCTATTTCTTTACCCATTTAGAATTTAAATCCTAAAAATATACAGGATGTTCAACCCAAAATATTAAAGTATACATCACTTCCGGTTTAACATTCAGTGATACAAATAGTAAAGCACCTTTAATATAATAAATAATAGTTTAAAAACTAAAAATACGTCATATGCAATCGAACTTAAAAAATTGGTATGGCTTTTTTTCTATTACAAAGAGTTTGTCACTCAGAATAAAAGCGTGGGGTGCTTAATATAATAAATGTTATAATAATTTTTTTTTTTGAAATACAAAGCAATATAGCACCCCACGCTTCTATTCTGAAGTGACAAACTCTTTGTAATGAAAAAATTATTTTCAATTTTGTCTGGTTGTGTTTTTTTTTAGTTTTTTAAACCATTATTTATTTTTTTCATTTTTAGTTCTGATGCTATCAATTAGTTTTGTGCGGTCATGTGATATTGAAATGTTTCACGAACTATTTCGTAATCTAATCATTTCATTTAGAATAATTGCCGTATTTGCTTCAGCAAACTACCCGGAAAAGTTTCTGTGTTGGTCTGCATGTGGTAGTTTGTACCCGCTTAACGGGGGTTCTTATTGTCCCCATGGTCTTCCTGTTGCGTTTGCCAAGGTTACTGGTGTCCCGGGCGCAGGACGCACGCTTGCAGCCGAACTACAGGCGGTAAACTTATCCCGGTCCCCAACCCAGTTTGGGCAAATGTTGTCAAGTTCGATTATTCAATTGGTTCAAGGGGCAATCCGCCAGAACGTACGGTACCTTTACTTTTCCGGTTTTTCTGAAATGTTGAACTTAACGGATACTGTGGCTTGCAGATTATTGCATTGTCAGTGGTCCTTGATACATGTGCAAAGCTTCAAAGAAATCGAATAATAGCTGGAAGTTGGTAAAAATTAGGCTCAAAGATTCCGTTACATAGATAGATAGATAGATAGATAGATGGATACAACCCAAGCTTAAAATATAAAGTGTTAAAAGAATACGATATTTTTACTGAAGGAAATAAAATGTTAAATAACCATTTCGTGGTCCCCCGGTATGCAGGGTGTTACAAATTCGAGGTGAACCGTTAGGATCTCGTAAACGGTAAAAGATACAGAGTTGAATAATCGGGGCAAAGTTGCGTTCTTTTATGCTTTACAATATTCTGGTTTAAAAACTTAAAAATTTGCAGCCGTTCCGGAATTATCCTGAATAATTTTAAAACAAACGACACATTGTTATTTGCTACTTTTTCTGTTCTATAAAATAACGTTATTAAATTAAGGATACGACGTTTTGTCTTTGAGCCACCATCATTAACTTTGTTTTTTTAATAGGCGGATTATTTGGTTTTAAACTTAATCAACTCGTATTTTAATTATAAATGCAACGATATATCACACTTCACATTTATGCGGCGTTTCGAACCCAATAGCCGGTATGATAAATAGACATATCCAAGGTCGTTAAAAAACGTAATTTTTAATGGAAAAAAGTGAATGATGGTATTATGGTTTGAAATGTCGCATAAATGTAAAGTGTGATATTTCGTTGGATTTAGAATTAAAACACAAGTTTATTAAATTTAAAACCAAATATTATATTTTTTCTTTATTTTAAAAAACAACATTGATGATGGTGGCCTAAAGACGAAACGGATCTTCAATTTTGTGACACATTTTATAAAACAAAAAGTGGCAGCGATAATGTGTTGTTTATTTTATAATATATCTTCAAATAAACCAAAACAAAAAATATCGCAAAATTTCGGTTTGCTCGATAATTTCGGAGGATAACAAAATATTGCTAGGCATAAAAATGCGCAACTTTGCTCCAATTTAACCAACTCGGTATCTTTTATCGTTTCTGAGATCCTAAGAATGCTCCTTGAATTTATAAAACCCTGTATATTATTTTATTATTGACTTTTTTTCTTAATCTTTCTTGTAAAAATATTTAAATTTGCATAGTTTTAAATTTTGTGGTAATGGCTTTCTGCCATTTTATGACATCTGCTCACTTTTCGTTCTATTACGAATTAGGCATCTTTAATCCAGGTTAAATTTTGATCCTAAGCAGGTACGCGTTTGGGTAAATTTTTTTTTGTAAATATAATATATTACCTGAAATACATTTTCTCCACTGTGGATCTCGTCGGGTGCAAACTAAAAATATAAATGTGTTATAACTCATATTCTAAAACTATAAAAACAAATTATACACCTGTTAGCAAAGAAACAACAAAAAAATTCCGGTAACCTGTGTTCAACTGGTTACCAACATAATTATTCAACGGCATAATTGTTAATACTTACAAAACACTAATAAAAGTTTAAGTAAATCTTAGCATATACTAGATAAATACAAATTTAGCATAACGCTACGGCTATGATACAAGTAGCATTTCAAATGTATACAGGGTGTTTCTAAACAAATGCAAAACATTTTAAGAGGTGATTTTTCACCAAAAATAAGAAAAACTTTATATGAACCTATGTCCTAAACGTCTTAGTTTATTAAACAACGGGGTGTTATTTTTTTTAATATTGTTTTTACATAATAACTTTTATACCAATTCAGATATTTTTTAAAAATTTTGTACTAGTACGACATTTTTTGGCATACAAAAAATTTACCAGTGTCTTCCTTGAGGGATTTAAGGTCAACATTTTTCAAGAAAAAATGGTACACCAATACTTTTTTGTAAAATAAGAGCAATTTTTTAAATCCCCGTTTAGTTTAGAACAAATTTGATTATCTTGACTTTTTTTGTTTGATGTACAGTTTTCGCGTAAATAAATAGAAACCATTTCTTGGCATGGTCAAATTCCTATCTTATTAAAGAATAATTAAGGAAGGTATATTTTAATCAAAAGTTTTATATTAGCAATACAAACATTGTTTACTTTAAGAAAAACAAAAAATTTAATATTTCTTTAAAAATATATGTAGCTACGTTAATAAAGGTTACTAGCAACAGTTAATTTAATTCAATCTAATTACATTCGCTATACGGAATATGTTGAAAAAGTATATATGATTTATTTTCGACTTTTAAGCAGGAGGTTCTTTTTAAAAACTTTTACATGACACATAACCTTGAATTCCAAACAAGATATTTAAATGATATTTTTTTCTAAGTTTAAAAACAAGGTTGTTCTTTTTTATACTAAATTGGTAAATGTGCATCTAAATTGTAAACGCCAGAGTTAAATTATATGTGATATTAGCAAACAAAATTAGTTGGTGTGTTGAGATGGACTTAGTTGAAAATATTATTTTGTTGTGACAATATCGATATTTGTGACATAAAATTTAATTTTCTACAACATTGCTTATACAATTTTGTTGAAATAAAAATCCAAGAATACATGTTTTACATATCTCTTAAAGCATAATATGTTTATAATAAAGTTAAAGAAATGTTTAAAAATAATATTACTTAATTTGTTTGTCTGAAGGTTTCTTTAACCATTTAAAAACTGTTAGTCTATGGCCAATTTCCGATTTAATATAGCGCTGGTAATAATGGCATTTGGAAACGTTTATGGTCATACTGGAGAAACCAACGTTATAAGAGGATATTAGACTAGTGTTTAAAAACAATTTATCATAAACAATAAATTAAATGCAGATCAGAAGAGCTCAAGTGTCAAGTCAACGCAAGGCTTGCACGACTGTATCAGCTAAATGCAGATACTAGAAGTGTTTTTGGTGGTTAAAAATATTGTACCATTAGTTGCGAAAGAGGTATAAAAAACGCACTAAAAAAACATATTACTGTATCAGATGAACTTTATTTACCAATTACACCAGAGACCGACAGTTTTTTTCTAGATAAAACTTATTTTCCTTTCTTCTGAAAGAAACATTTGGCCTATCCGATTTAAAAGGAGTTGGATTAAAAAAACTGCTGTGGATTCAGAAGAGAAGGGTCGGAATATCTGTTTACTTTAAAAGAAACTTTAATCTCTTCAAGTTAAAGATTTTTTCTATTTCATTTTAATGAAACTTCCATCGCCAAAGACTAGAATAATAATAATAATATATGGCAAAACTAAATAACTGTAAAGGTTTTTTTTTAGTTGATTTAACCCAGAACAGTTATATGTTTTTCCCTAATGCTTTTTGTACCTATATTGCAGTTATTGGTGTAATATTTTTAACCACCAAAGAATACTTTTAGCATCTGCATTTTAACTGAGCAAACCTTGCGTTAATACACTCTAGCTTTTCTGTTTGTTGTTATCGCCAGTACCGTTTGGTTGTCAAATTACATTATTACCAGCGCGCAATATTTAATCGGAAATTAGGCATAGGCGACCAGGTTTAAAATGGTTAAACAAACCTTCAGACATGCAAAGTAGGTAATAGATTTTTAAAAATGTATTTTTAAAATCAACAATCAATAAATTTAAGATATTTAGCAAAGTTCAGAGCCAATGTGGAACCTGAAGATAAAAAGTTAAAGAGTTCAGATTTTAACACGAGTTTTTGTACATCCAAAGGCACATTTTGAATACTGTCCGAAAACGATTTAAAAAAAAATGTTTTTCGTTCTACCCTATACATATTAAGTTTTGCCTTTCAGGAACCAAAAACCAGTAAAAATTCCAAAAGTGTTGATCGACGGTGTCTGCCAAATTATTTTAATTTGTTTTTATTTTAAAGAAATATTTTGCTTTGTAAGTTTAAATTATTTACTAATGGGTAAAAACTTTACTAAAAGCATATTTAGTATTAAACACGTTATTTGTGGCACATATTAAAAAAAAAACTTTAAAACAATTAACTTTTCATTGGTGTATTTAAGACACCACGCTACCAATTATAGTTAAATTCTTTACTAGCCTAATTGGGGGCTAAGATAACACAGGTACCTATTAATATGCTAAAAAAATGCTTTTGATGTTTTTACCCCATTTTGGCAAATTTAGTGTATTTTATAATACTGCAAATTAAAAATAAGATAATTTTCAAAAAAAAAACTTATATATTTGTTTTTATAAATATGAGCTGCAATTACATAAATACTTTTTAAATAGTAAATATATTGAAACATATATATATATATATATATATATATATATATATATATATATATATATATATATATATAAAACCATATTATACTATTGCAAAATTAAAAAAAAAACATTTTTATCATTAAAAAAATAATGATTAAGAAAAAGTAAAATACACTTCATTTTAAAGTTAACCCTTGGATAAGTAAAATATTACAAAATAATTTAGTCTTTTATCTGAATAGGAAGCGACTTTCGATCATTTGTGTACTGGATAAAAACTGTTTTATATTAAAGATAGTATTTAAACAAAAGTATTGCCATGGGGTTGCCTAAAAAAATTAGGTCAAGGCAACCAATTAAAAAGAAGTAGGTCTTAAAATTTTTGAGTGACCCGGTATATTGTCAATTTTCATTTTTTTATTGTATAATATGACAAACTAATATATTGGTACATTTTGTTTCTTTAATTTTATAAATACAGCTGGGTTAAGTTTTTAAATTTTGAACTCAAAAATATGTTTTTTGTACATTCTGTATAATTTAAAAATATATATTTTAAAAAGTAGCAAAAATTTGAAGCTATTTTTGAAAATTAAACAGACCTTGACCTAATTTTTTTAAGTCAACCCCATGACGAAACCTTTGTTTAAATACTATCTTTAATATAAAACAGTTTTTATCTAGTAAACAGATGGGTAAACCAAAAACCAAAATAAATTAAATATGCAGTTAAAACATATCTTACCTTTAAAGCAGTATGGATCACCAATGTCGCAGGACACTAAAAAGTTTTAATAATTATAAATTAAATTTAAAAACAATTATAATATTAAATGTATTTTTCAGAAAAATTAATAAGTGTGTTAAAGATGGGAAAGTCATTTAACCAATAAAAAAATATTTAATTATCGCACACCGAATTTGTTTAATAAAATTGGTAATTATAAAAAATTTTTATTAGGCATTAATTTTAAGTAAAAGGTTTACTACGTTTTAAGCAAAAATAAAGGTTACCTCTGGTAGTAACTAAAGTATTTATTGTACAAAATATAAATAATAATATAATAGGGAGAGTATAATTTTTGTTACCTTTTCCAATGCACCCGGGTTGATTAGGATGGCAGTTACCTTAAAAAAAAATTGTAAATTAATACAATACGACTTAATTTTAAACAAATTTACAATCAGTGACATACAAGAAAAGCATTGTTAAAAAAAGGATGGTTAACGACAAACACAGTAACACCAAATATGACAAAATTGCAATAGCACAAAATTTATTTATCAGGCTGAACCAAAATAGGTTATTTACTACTATACAAAGTATTTTCTAACTACGGTACGAAACTTGGGGGTTGATTTCCTATGTCTTGGACGTTAATACCTGTTACCGTATCTGTAACCTAATTTAATATCATTATAAAATAGTATTTGTCCTTATTACCCTGTTTGTCGATTTGTTGTTTTTAGAGCAATTGTTCTTATTGTTACTGTTGTCTCTATTATTGTTTATTGGTGAATAGTTAATATCTTATTGTATTATTACTGTCGAATTTGCAGGATGGCCATTATAGCCATGAAGATAAGTTTGACACGCTAACATGCTACAATTTGTGCTGCAAAAATAAATGGAGGTATTATTTCTGCAGTTAATGAATTATGGTAAATACATGGACCTGGTATTTTAGTTCCTAAAATTCCACACCACATAATAAACCCAAAACGTTCTTGATGTTTCAATATTTTCTTAATACGCGGATTTTGTTGAGCCTAATAATGCGCATTGCGTATAAAGACAACAGTAACTATAAGAACAATTGCTCTAAAGACAACAACTTGACAAACAGGGTAATGACGACAAATACTATTTTATAATGATAATTAATTATATTGCAAATACGGTAACAGGTATTAACGTCAAAGCAGTTGTTTGCAAGGCCTACTTAAAAATAACATTAAAAAAATAGAAAAATTCAATTTTTCTTTTAATTAAAAATTAAAATATGACATGTGATACATCCTTAAGTGTGTAATAAAAAATGGATCATATTCAGGTTGTACTTCTTTTCGAGCCCGATAAAAAAATAAAGTTGATGATGGTTTCTTCAAACGAAAAATTCCATCATGTAGTAGCTAAAAAGTGCCAATCCATAAAGTCAAATTTTGGTTTTTTCCAAATATCTCAGCAGGCCATGAAAAGTTTTCAAGTTTTTAAACGGCATGTTTATAAGCTTTAAAAAACACAATTTTTTCTAATTTAACCTAAGCTGTATCTCCAATAGGTACTGAGATTCCCATGCTTAGGATTCTTATCTTGGACACACTGTATATCCGGACTCCCTTCGTTTCTGAGATACAGGACGTTAAAGTTTAGGTCATGCATTAAAGTAACCCTAAACAACATAAAGTAGGATTCAAAATTAAAATATTTACTATTTTGACCTAAGTAAATAGGGAAAATTAAAATTTTAGGTAAAATACACAATTGCCTTATTTAACTAAAGACAAATAATTTTTATTTTTTATTTTTGTTTTATATCATACCGTCTATGAGTAAGTACTTTTTAAAAGAAGTTAAAGTGGCTTTATTATTTTTTTCTAGAAAACTAAAATAAATACAAAGAAATAACAAAATATTAAATTGTTAATCAGAATAATATTTAACTTCACAAAAAGTCAATGATGTTTTGTTTCTTCAAAATAATATTGGCTGTTGTGCCCACTAAGACGCCACTGGATCGAATTATCTTAATCCAAGCAAAGCTTTACATTTAATAAGTAACCCAAATTTTATTCCAATAAGTTAAAGGGTTTCTAAAATATTTAACAGATAAGGATTTTTCAAAAAATTCAACGGCCTGTGTCTTAGAATTGAAGCAAGCCGGACATATGTTTATTAAAACTTTTATTCATAAAAAGCGTAAGAAAGCATCCCCATTAAGTTTCGTACCGTAGTTAGAAAACACCCTGTATTTTGGAAATTAATTATTAGTTTCCTCTGGGACTTTAAAATAATAATATGTTTTTATCATTTAAAGTACACGTTAAAACACTTTTTAAAAGTTTATGGGATGCGCCGGTTTGGTTCTCAATGTCTTAAGTTAAATGCTAAATACTTCCCAAAAATTTATTTATTTTGAAATTTTTAGCATATGGTGGGGGATATAAAGTGCGTGTTTAAAGTAAGAACACTCCTCCCTACTTCAGTATTTTTTCATGCAAATTAAAGTACTTTAATAAAACAACATAAACCGAATTTTAGGCAAATGACAGAAATAAATGTCAAGAAGAGTAAGGCGAAAAAAAAATTAATGGAAAGGCTGACTCCTGGCACAATTTTAAAGGTTCTAAAAAGTACTTTATAACGCTAAAATACCTTAAAAAATTACCTACCTAAAAACCAAATTTAGATGGCCATACTACAAAATACAGATATACCTAAAGTGGTATTTTCTTAAAAGGTCTTTTAAATATCTTTTTAATTCTGATATAATATACCTGATGTGTCATTAAAAAATATTATACTTTTTGTCCTACCCTGTATAGGTATTATCACCAATATTACCATTTCGAATCTTTAAAATGCTTTAAGAAAATACCCCATTAGGCATTAAAATCAGGTTTATAGGTAATTAATAAAATACTGCCATTTTGTAATAGGTAAAGATATTGACTTTATGTTTTAGGGTAATAAACTATTAAGGTTGTTTTATTAAAGCCCCAAAATTTTCATAAAAAACTACCGAAAAATTTTAAAGTTACGAGGGGGTTTGGACTTTTAACACTGAATAAATAATATTGAAACCTATTACTTTATTTAACAAAAAAAAAAAATATCCGTTAAAGAAAACATTAAACAATTTTTTCGTGTTAACCGTATTAATCGAAGTGGTTTAAACCGCATTTGAAATGACAATATAAATATGAAAGTTAGATAGAGATAGGTATACAAATGATTTTAAAATGTTTGAACCGTATTAACACGAAAAAACGCCTTAAGTTAGTAAAACTTTAGTGTTTACAAAATTTAAAATCATTAAAATACAACCTTTATGATAAAACTAAAAATATAAATTGCTCTTTTTATAAATTTAATAAATAATATTTTGAACCCGTTTAAAAGTAAGTTAGTTATAAAAAACTTGACTGCTTATATAGATATATTAACTTTTTTCTTTAAATAAATGTACAGGGTGTTTTTTGGTTGCTACGGCGAGGTATCTCATAATTTTATATTCCAAGAAATTTGATGATAAGAATATTATAAGATGAAATTTTTAAAATCAAATGACAAAATTGAACTTAGTGTTGATCTTAATATTATAAGTTTATAAAATAAATTTAAAAGCCGACCATCATTAAATCTTTAGTGCATAATATTTCTACAGGACTTTTAAAATAAAAAAAAATGAGTTTTTTAAATTTTTGAAAAAAGTAAATTAGAAGCTTGTCTCTCCCGTGGTACAGTGGAAAGAGCTTTGATCTTCGAGGACAGAGGTCACCGGTTCGATTTCCAGCGGGGAGACATATTTAGGTAGTAGTTATTTAAAAATAACGACCGTGGTGGCACTACCGCGTTGTCTAAAAGGTGCTGTAAAATGCATAACTGCATGTTTCAGTGCATAGACAACGTTGGCGGAAAAGGGGGAACGATGGGTTAAACATCTAATAACTCGACACCCACGGTATTTAGGTATATGCCTTCGTGGAATGTCAAAAAGATTAGAAAAAGCTTTCCAATGATTCTTTAAAGGTACTATATTACCAGGTAAACTTATTTATTAATCTATACTAAAGAGATAAAGTTTGTAACTTTGTTTGTTTGTAGTGTTATAATATGGAAATATTTGCCCAATAATTTTATTTATGGCCATATTTAGTCATTAAAGATAGACCCCTGAAATATGGTATTTTTGTACGCTCTTAAATTTATCTGTGTGGTAGGTGGTAGAGGAGCTTTCCTCGCCTGAGGAGGTACCACCCCACCACCCTTTAAAGGACCCGTGAAGTCTTAACGGACGTTTCGGGTTCTGGGTGTGTGAGTCAGTTTTCCTTCTTCCTTCTTTCTCTTTTCTGTTTTTCCTTTTAACCCCCAAACTATGTCCAAATGATGGCGGCACACCCGGAAGTAAAATGTTTCGGAGGTAAAATACCCCTCCATTCGGATCTCCGGGCGAGGGGTGCATCCGGGAGGCCTTCATCGAGAAGTTTAATTTCTTTTGCAAACATATGTGGGCTTAACACCAATATAAACTCCGTTCACCATCACCTTCAGTCATCTAAGCCCCACATACTGTTTCTAACGGAAACACAAATAAGTTCTAAATCTTCAACCAGCCACCTTCTCTTTCCAGGCTACGAACTTATCTCGTCTTTTCGCCCACATGGTGGCGTATGTGCTTACGTCCGCAACGATCTGGCTTGTGCTCGAGTTTTCAATTTTGAATCGGGTAAGCCCGATATCCTTTGGCTTAAACTTTCCCTTAGGTCTTCAACTAAATTTATCTGCTGTTTGTACCGGTCCCCATCTAATAATTCCTATGTCGAATTCTTTGACTTGCATCCAAAACACAATCATGTTCCTTGTCGCGAAAAGAGTCATCAAATACTCATCCTCTACTTATGAGCGGCCAAGTTCTACAGAGCAAAGACACCTTTAATCTTGTGGGCGTCACATTTGAAAGTAACCTTAACTGGCATAAACACATTGTATCTATAGCCACGTCAGCTTCAAAAAAGCTTGGATTTCTCTTTCGAGCCAAAAGTATTTTCCCCTTCTAATTTATACACTTTGTATGTGTCCCAAATCCGACCTCCCTTGGAATATTGTTCTCATATCTGGGGCATGGCGTCCCCCACAACCCTAAGCATTCTTGATTCTATTCAAGGAAGAGCTATTCGTCTCATTAATGATCCTTCACTTACAGAAAGGCTTCCCTCTCTTGCACATCGTCGGGCTGTGGGGATTTATCGCTTTTTTATAGGTACTTCCATGGCTTCTGCTCTGAAGAATTGTCCAGTATAATTCCTCCACTTACGGTTCCCAACAGAGAAACTCGTGGTTCCGCGCGTATGCATCCCTATACGGTCCAACTGGACAGGCCCCGAACTTCCCACTTTGTTCGTTCTTTTATCCCTAAAGTTTCTAGGTTGTGGAACCTGCTTCCTGCGGAGGTCTTTCCTTCCCCCAAATCTTCAAGTATTTAAGTCCCGTGTCAACAAACTCCCTCTTACCTCGCTTAAGACACCCACGGTAGGTTAGTATTTAGACTTTTAGCCTTCGTGGTTTGTCCAGAGAAAAAAAATCTTTTAAATAGTCATTTAATATACAGGGTGTTCCATTTAAGAAAATTATACTTTTTATCGTACCTTGTATATCTTCAAGGAAAAAAGAATTCTGTTATAAGATACAGATACTACCAAATCATCCTAAAAAATTGTGTTTATATTTTTTTATATGTTATAAAATAAAAAGAAGTTAGAGAGATGTAAGTTTATTACGTTTCTAATCGAAATTAAAAATTATTTCTAGATTTACATGTCCATATTTCGAAAACTAATTAAGATAGGCATAAAGTATAGTATTTTTTGTAATGTTTTTTAAAGATTTTTTTGATGGTAAAATAATATATAGGATGTTTTATTTAAAAAAATCATGCTTTTTGTCGTACCCGGTATATCTTGAGAGATAATAAAAATCTAATTACAAATTTAAAAACTACCGAATTAGCCCAATAAACCAATATGCTTAAATATTTTTGACGATAAAAAATAAAAAAGTTAAGGAAGGTGTGAATTTATAAGTTGACACCCGGTACAACCCCTTTCTAAATCTGTATCAGTGGACAATGGGAACACCCGGTATTTTAGAGTTAAGTTTTTCGTGTTTAATCACTAAATATCTAGTTGGTTTGTTTATGCTGATAGACAGCTGATCCTGTATTTTTTTATAATTATTATTGTTGTAACCAAGGCGCGCTTGTGGCGGCTTCGGTTGTATCGGCGAGCGTCGACCACCGGAGTTAAGCAGTGAAATGCGCGCCCATAATTTGGATGTGTGTCCGGCGACAGCGGTGTTTCGGGCAGCGGCACACGGTGTTCTGCTTGGGGATGCGGACCGAGCAACAACCATCCAAATTATGGAATGAATGGTGTGTGAATGAGAAGGAGTAGGGGTCAAGGTACAATAAGCCTTCAGGCTGCAGTGCACCACCTAGGGGGCGGTCGTCGGACCTGGGTGGGATGACCCCGAAAGGGTGAAAAAAAACCTAGAAAATTGTTTAATTTAGAGTAGGTATTAAACCTCGAAAATTTCACATCTTATTTTCTTTATCTTTCCCTGAAAAGACTTAATTAGATATATATATATATATATATATATATATATATATATATATATATATATATATATATATATATATATATATATATATATATATATATATATATATATATGTTTTTAGTGGTAAGTAAACGTAATTAAATGTATGCGATTCTATAGTGGGTGTTTTCAGTACTTGTGTTTTTATAAGAGTATTTTTCATTGTTTCCATACCTAGTTGCGGCAAATATGTTGAGACAGCCGTAGTAGTTTCTGTTGGAAAAATTTCTGAAATATAAAAATATATAGTTAATATGTAAACATAATTTTAAAATAATGTACAAAATTTTTTATTGGCAACACTAGCAGAAATAGTAGTTTTTAATAGTATTACCTAGTAAATTATAAAGTTTTTTTTGGAAGAGGACTACATATGGTTTGTTTTTTTAAAGTTGATTTGGGGTATTAAAATAATTGTAAAACTACACAAATAAAGATAATATTGTCAGCACGTAAAGGATAATATTAGGATATTTTTTCTAAATCACTTAAAGAAACTTTCCTAGAAAAACACTAGTTTATCACAGATATAGCAAAATTATCTGGTCCATTAAATCAAATATATTACTTAAAGTTGTCACTTTATTTTTTAATACCTGACATGCATTTCTTTAATGTATTTTCTTTTATTTTATAAACAAATGAATTTTAAAAAATGTATTTATCAAGAAATTAATTTGACGATTTAATGTACAACTTGTTCAAGATAATGAGAGCCAGCATGGACAAATGGGCATCTCGGAAATGATAGGAGGTACGATGTCCGTGTTGTTTAAAAAGTCTTAAAATTGTAAGAATTTTCGGAGATATCCGAAAAACTCAAAAATTGTTTTATTTGCAATGCCACTTTTTCCGCTCTATCCAATGTAGTCCTGAATGATCATAAAAGCCTTCTAATAGTAGGGGAGCCCACGATGCTAAATGGGGATTTACTCGAGCGTCATAGCGACTTATTGGGTTGCAAAGCTTAGATGATAAGAAGAAAAAAATGGTATATAATGTATATCTTTTCATCGGTGGGGGAAGCGGCTATAGACTTTAAATATGTCAAAAAAATACTATTATTATTTAGGGTTGTGGAAATCGTTCGGGTCCTATCGTATTATGTATTTTTAGGGATCTCTAAATTATTTGCTATAAAATTTAAAAATAGCCATGTTCGAAAATGCTAATCTGACGGTTTTTTTTGTAGCTCTCTGTTTTCTTTACGTCACTCTCAAATTATCAGATTAGTCAAATATAGACTGTTTAACATGTAATTAACTCACCCTATCTTAATCTGCCGAGCCCGAAAATTTTTGATGAATATATTTTTGTTTTTTATGATTGGCCCTGTATACGAGGCTCATATTTGGTGGAGGTACTTAACCGGGTCCAAGGTATCCTCCGGTATATTAATCTGCCGCGCTGTAGTAAATCCCAAAATCCCCTTTGGCCTCCCCTACCATAAGCTATTTTGTATTTTCGCAGATTAAGGATCATACCATTATACCTTCAATGTTTAGAAAAATAAATTATCTATTATAGATCTTTTCAAGGATGTTCCATTGTTGTTCTCGCTTCATGTCGTCTAAACTAAGAGTGACAAAAAAATACGTCATTGACGATAGTCTCAAATAAATTGTTACAAGGCAATAAAATGTCAATAACTGTCAGAATCATTTTTTAATATTTTAGACATCTTAAATATTTTCTATAATTTTTATGTAAAAGTTAAGTAAATAGAAAAATATAAGCGTTTAGTACCTAAGTTTTACACCAACCGAATATTTAACCTGCAACATTGTGAAAACAATTTATTTGTGCAACGTAAGTTGTTCAAAACAATTTTGAATGTTAAGTGCTCTTTTGTGATTTTAATATGTGATTCCTGTGTAGTGTTAGTATAAATATTAAACGTCGTTATTAAAAAAATATGCTACGACGATATAGGGTTACGTCACACTATACGGAAACACTATAACTTAAAATTTTTGCATTTTTTATTTATCTTTATGGTAAAACACGGTCTAACAAATCAAATAAAAGGCGGAAAATTGCAAAAACTTTTAATAAAGACATAAAAAATTGTTTAAATACGAAAATCACACGAAAATGCATGGTTTAGTTTACCGTCGTGATTAGGGTTAGGAGTATTTGGAAAACCGGTGTTGCCAAGTTGTTTATTTTTATAAGATACATCAACTTTGTGTCGTTTTAAATTTGTGTTGGGGTTAGGTGAACAGGTTAGTTTTTGTTAGTCAACGCTAGTTTTTGTTACTTCTGCTAAGTTATGCTTAGTTTTAGGAAGTTCTAGTAGGTTTTGTTAGGTCTATCTTAACATATCTTTTATTTGTTTTTAGGACTAATATACCTGTATGGCAACACTGTATGAATTTTGCGACTTTTAAACTTATTTTTTTAATACAAAAAAGAAAAACCCGCATTTTTTTTCGTGAAGTGTATTATTTGAGAGGCCCTTTCTTGTTTAGTTTTGAAAAGAAAGTGAAAATCGTATTTCCTGTATAGTGTGACGGAACCGATGTAGAAGCCGAACCAAGCTCTTATTTGGGTGTTGGTAAAGTATTTTCAAAGGATATGGAGAAAAATAGATAAACTCTATTACCAGTGAGTCCGGTATTTATTGTAAGTTACAAATATTTTAGATTTTATAGATTAAAAGTTTTATAAATGCAATAAATCAGTTTGATAAATATTCTAACGTAAAAATAAAACGTTTTTTTTTAATTTGGTGTAATGTATACAACGTGCTCTAATTTCGATATGACATCACATATTGTGACGAAACATTAAACATCCTTGAAAAGATCTATACCAACTTAATTATTTGTTTTTAAGGTTTTTTAAATTTTTAGAAAAATTACAGATAAAATTATTATTATTATATTTAAGATCTTCTGCTTGTTGTTGTTATATTTACCTGAGTAGAAACAAACAGAAACATTTTTTTTATATAAAAATTGTTATTTAATACGTAAATCATTTGATCATTTATTTTTTGTGCATTTCTAAGTTATTATTTTTTACAAGAATAATGTATTGTTATAAATTGTAAAGCTTATATTTCTATCGAATCATGAAAAAATACAGGGCAATATTACGGTTAAAATTATATTAATTAATTAAAAAATGTGAGTTAGCAAATGTAAGGAAGTTTTCATTAATTTCTGTTTGGTTTTATTAAAGTAATTTATTGACAGCAAATGAAGAGTTAATTATTTTCATGAATTTCCAAAAATACACGTCTGTATTAGGAGTTAACCCTAATGTGTAATACATCATTAAATTTGTAATGAAACTGGCATTTAAATTTTGATATTAGAATGTCAGGACCGTATTTAAAATAATAAAATTGTTGATGATCCTACGAAAACAAAACGTCGCAGTTCAAATAAACACTATTATTGGATAGAGCAGAAAAAGTGGCAATGCTAACCAATAATTTTTTTTAAATCCAAATATAAATAAGCCCAGAATAAAAATAAAACCAATTTTAAATTCTTCGTTTTTTTTTCCGGATATCTCTGAAAGTATATTTGAAATTTTAAAACTTTTTAAGAGCATATTATTAGTCACATAAAACCTTAGCTTTGTTCTTTTTTACCGACTTCGTATCTCTTACCATTTTCAAGATGTCCATACTGACCCTCCTTATCTGGAATACGTTGTATAGTGGATACTCTACTGCAGGGATAGCGAACCAATAGCACGCGAGGTAAAATTGAGGACACGCGATTGTGTGGATGTTTTTTTTTCAGTTAAAATTATACAGCGGTAGGACATATCTTAAAATTATTAGGTTCAGGACCTTTTATTGCTTTTAAAAATGTCGTGACTTAACAGTATTTCATGGCTTCATGGGACGCCCAGGAAGTTAAAAGTGGGGAGCTTTTTTTTCTCTTTAAAATTTGTTACGACTTAAAAGTATTTTGGCACGCCTAGAATATTATTTTACATTTTTGTCTTTAAAAATGACACGTTTAAGGTCGGGCCACACATAACCGTACCAAGCCCGATTTTACGGTAATAAAGGAAAGTGGGGCCAATTATTTTGGAAAAATTCAAAAGCACTTCTCATGCCCTCAAAAATATACAATAGCATTTTTGTCAAGCTAAGTTTATTGTTTTATGTATGTCTATATATCTTTTTGTTTAAATAAAACAAAATTTTTCTTCCTATCTCTGTTCCCCTTTTTCCCAACGCATTGATGTTCCACAACACCAGCATCGTAGCACGACCGTGTCTCGTATGGTTTGAAACATGCCCAGGCAATGAAATCATACGTGGATCGGAAAGCGTCGATGTTTCCCGAAGCCAGCTTGGAGATTACGGGCGTCACCTTTTATATCAGCTCATTACGTATAAAATTAAAAGTTAGTTGTTAAAGGTTTTACAAGAAGAAGGGATTTAATAAGTATTAAAAAGTGTAAAATTAATTTTACTGTTACATCTTGTGAATAAAATGTAAGTGAAACTTACGAATACATTGATATTTTTTGTTTTATTAGTTTTTGTAAATTAATAATTTGAGATGTCAAATAAACTTATGTTTGTTTACTTGTTAAAATGCGACAAGGGGTATGTGGTTGGGCACATAGCGATGATATTAAGCCTACGGCATTTGATTATAACGGAACATTTCAAAACCGAGTCACGGCCGTGCTACGGTGCAGGACTGTGTGGTTATATGTAGTTAACCCCAACACTTAAAACTGTGTAACCCTATTTGCAAAGATTTATTTTATGATCAGGTGTAATTTAAAGCGTGGTATAATTAACTCATATTACTGCAGTTTTATTAAATACAACATTTCACCGGTGAAGGGCTCGGCCACGGGCTCGTAGCGGTTATGTGAGGCCCGACTTTTAAACGAAAAAGTTCGCAAACCCTGCTCTATTGGAATCCTAGTTCTGTTAAACCTTAAATGTTTTAAAAAATAAATAAATAAATAATCCTTCTTACTCGGATTTGGCCATTCGGGTCCCCTTGTCGATTCACACGTAGGGGTAACTTTTAACTGAAGCTGTATCATCTGTTTTATGGGTTCTAGTTCATATTCTATAGGTCCGTTGTTATCGCATTGGTCTCCTATATTCTCTGTCCAATGAATTTGTTTTCCGAGAACCATCCGAGAGGGCGTGTTCATTGAACATTGTGTACCGTTAGCTAAGTTTCCTAAATTTGCTGCAAAAGAAAATAAATAAATATAGAATACGTTACAACATGTTGCTAAGAAAGTTCCACATCACTGTTTTTTGACCAATTAAATGTGTAGTTTTGGTTGCATTACCATGACAACACAAGTATTTATCGGATTTTTTTTCTGCCTGGGGTACCCTGAAGCGAATTATAGTGGGGAATTTTTTACATAATCATTGAATTTGTTTTAACGTCATGTCTGTCATTCACATACATAATTAAAGAAAATGTAATTTTGTAGCAGTTGTAGTATTTCAGACATAACATAATATAAAATAATGTTAAGGTTTTAAGACCCTAAATGACAATTTTATACAACTACAGTTAGTAAAGTAATATCATAAGACTGAAGTACTAGACATAAGTAAAGAGCAAACGAAAGCAAGATATGGGTCTTAAAAAATTAAAATCAACTATTTTTACCAACTGTAGTAATATAAGGTATATATAATATAAAAGAGTAAACAATGATAAGCTCTAAAATTACATATATTTGCAACTACAATTGGTAAAATGGAAAATATTTATTTTATAGTAAAATTTTAAAGCTTGTGTCATAGTTACAAATATTAATTTAAAAGAATATTATTTAACACAGACTTGGTGTGAAATTTTCTTACCGAATACCACACGTGCTTAAATTATTCCGGGAAATTTTTCTTGGCCACGAATATTTTAAGAAAATTTTCCTCGCCTGCAGCTCGAGATACTTTGCAAAATATTCGTGGCCTTGAAAAATTCCGAAAATAAATTTAGCACTAGTGGTATAACAAGTGAAAATTTAAGAGCAAATTCTAAATAACTAAGTTCCCATAAAAGTGCAATATTTTGTTGATACAGGATGTTACTCTTTTTTGTTTTGTTGGCAATATCTTTAAGGTGCTATTTATACCAGCAGGAGTACTATCCGGTTCCTTCAATTCGATCTCGGTCCGATATACTCTTATCGGTTTGACTCGATACACGTTTGACTCCCACTCTCTCTAACTGTGCAGGTCTGCTTAAATCGTTTTTCAGAAACTTATGCTTTAAATATTAGTCTGAATGTATTGGTATCGGAATGAAACCGGACCGAAACTGGAGCGGTATCGAAAGTATGAACAGGCTCACAGCAAAGCTAGATAACAGGAAAACCAAAACTTGACAAGACTGGGTAAAGTCATTAGATTTTACGAGCTGATAACCTAGGTCCACAAAATAAAAAAAGGGGTCTGTGATGGGTATTGGACACGTATTTGTTTTTTGCGCGAAACACGAATCTGCAGCTAAAACAAGAGATTAAACTCTGCTCGTGCCAAGGGGGCACTAACATTTTTTTTATAGAAAAGGACGTAATGTGGCATCTTGTTCTAAGGCCCTGGGATTCACTACTTAATGCCACTTTTTTTTTAAATTATCCTAGTCGTTCCAGACTAAAAACCATTTGAAATTTGGCTTAAATACTGTACAACAGTGCGTTTTTAATGGTATTTGCTGGTAAGTCCGGAACGGCTCGACCGATATTCAAAAACAAAGTCGCGTTAAGTATAGTATTAAAGAACCTTTAAAACGAGATACTACATAACCCCCATTTCACCAGATATTCGGTTATTTACAGTTTGATCCCCAGTTTTGACTTTAGATTCGTGTTTATATGTGAAAAAATCTTTGTCCGATACCCAGCGCAGACCATTTTTTTTACTTTGTGGACCTGTGTAATTAATCCAGGAGCATCTAGAAATTATGATTTTTAGTTTGCGGTGTCCGTAATTAGTGTAGAATTTTTTAAATGTTTTTTTTTAAATCTTTTTATAGACAATGCTGGTAGTATTACACAGGGTAGGAAAAAAGGTACTTATTTTTTAAAAAGCACCCCATATTTAATATCACCAATCAAAAGTTCTTTAAAGCAGTTTTTGGAAAAAATCACATAAGGTATATCTAGCTTTATTACTTTCGAAAATATGGATATTCAAATCAGATATTTAGGTAATTTTTTAAGTACCGCAATTTTATAGTAGGTAAAGGTTTTGCCTATATAGTTTTGGGTTTATACAGTACTGGTCGGGAACCTTAAAATGTGCTACAAGACCCTCTTTCCACTCTTTCCGGGGTCTTCAAGTAGTGCGGTTCAAGTCTACATAGACTTCCCGGGTAGGCGACTGAAAGAGTCGTACGGGCGTTGCTGTGCCCTTTGGGGATCGAGAACAGAATCACGCTAAATTGGGGCTTCTTTCTTGGAGGGCTAAGCGCTGTGAGTGAAGATTCCTAAAGCCTAAGGTATTTACGTTTTGGTGTTGAACACATGGTGTCTTTGTATAGTCGAGGAGGTGCGCACGCCTTGCGGACAAACGTCAGTGGTGAAACTGACGGTTATGCGCGATACCAGTAGCAGCCCTTGGCTTGACAGCCACAATTTATGCATGTTAAGAGTTCATTGTTGTTGTTAATTGTTTAAGGTGTTTTTATTTATATGCTGGGAAAGTCTTGGAGTTTCGAGCTCGATTATCCAGATTTTCCACGAATAAAGCGAATTGACTAAGTATCAGAGCCATAAAACAAAAAAATAGAGATAGAAGCACTTTCCATTTAACTTTTATCCCAAGATTGCGCCCAGCAGCCATCTTAAAATTTTTATCTGTCAATTTTTTGTAAAATATAATATTTATACACTTATTTCAAATGTGACAGACTTGTAGCCAAAACCTCGATTTTTAGTTAGAATTTTTTGGGTTTTGGGATGTTTTTTTTAAATTTTATCCCAGGCGACGGCCAGTTCTGTTTAGCTATACCCCGCGACCAGGACCGAAGTGGTCTTATTCTTTCTAGAATAACTTTTGGCATGTACCCAAAAAAGGATTATTGAATATATGAAAGAAACGTTAGCATATGGGGGTGTACACAACATGTCACAAAGTCAGCAGATGAAAGCCAGCTACGTGGTGACACCATGAAAGTCAAGGTGCCACAAGTATTATTTTGCAAAACGAAGTTTTATTTCACTGTTTAATAGAACTTTTTGTAAAAAGATTAGTAGCTCGTTTAAAAATCCTAGGTGTTTAGAGAAAAGATAACGCCTAAGTTGTACTTAAGAGCCTTTGACCGATATCCAGCCCCACAAAACATTCATACACAAGAATTAGACGTATTCCCATGTATTTTTCGACGCTATATGAATCTGGGCTCAGAAATGGCCCTACACGCCTGGAATTGGCCCAGGGGCGCGGTCGAGGGTACATTCTGAAGCCATACCGGATTTGTTCTTGACAGATCTACGGCTAACTAAAATTCCCTGTTAAGGCCGGAAACATGATCTAGAGACGTATAAGAAGTCATTTTCCCGACCCCAAACTGGGAATTTCAGCAGGCCAAAAACTTTTCGAGCACAGTATAAGTTTCAGAAATTAGAAATACATAAAAATCCCACTGTTGTGATTGCTAAGTCTAAAAAACAACTTTTCGGCCCCTAGGGGGTCGTTTCTCCGGTTCCAAACTAAGAATTTCCCAGGCCAAAGGATTTTTGCGGATAGTGTAAGCTCCAGAATTCACATATACATAAAAATATCACTGTTGTGATTGCACTAACATTGCGTCTAAAACGTGATTATTCGGCCCCCAAGAGGCAATTTTCCCGGCCCAAACAGCAAATTTTAGTTAATTGTAGATCTTTCGAGCACAAACGCCGCTTTGGGTTTGGAATGCACTCTCGACCCCGCCCTATAAAAGTACATGGAAATTCATTTATCTTATTTTTGTGTATGAATTTTTTTTTTTTTTTTTGGCTATGTAATCACATGGTAAGGTGTATAAAAGTTCAACAAAAAAAACTGAGAGACTTAACCATCTGCAGACATTAACATGTCAGTGCATGAGTAATTCCTTCCATGACTATGGAAACCCTTCCGGTCCTGAAACCTTTGAAAATCTCTACAAAAACGAAGGTCCTTAGCCCCCCACATTTTGAGAATAATAGTCACACAAGGGCAACAAAAATAATAAAGTTAAGCACCTCTATGACTTGTCAAAACCCTGGTTTGGCACACTGATGGCTTAAACATAGTTTATAAGGGGCGTGCTGGAAAACCTCATCACACAGCTGGAACAAGTTTTTGAGTTTCTTGGTGAGTTCCAGATTGTTGCTCTTAATATATCCAAAGCTTTTGACCAAATCTTGCATGACGCGGTCCTTACTATACTTCCCTCAAATGGTCTTTTAACTAAACTCTGTTTTTGGCTCTCTAGTTATTTTTCTGATCGCTTATATCAGTTATTCTAGATAGCAACTCCTTAAGCTTTCACCAAGTAAATGCTGAAGCGGCTTATGGCTGAGTACTAACACAGACAACATTGTTTCTTTTTCACATTAGCGGCCTTCTATCGTCCACAACTAATTTAATTCATAATTTTAGATGGTTAACACAAAGCGATGCAAATATCCCTTTTACAGGACCCTAATTTAATATTAGATGGGGCTACAAAAATATCGGTCACTTTAATGTATCCAAAATCCCACTTAGAGGTTTCCAATGAGAACCGTATTTCAGACCGAACTCTATTTTATTGTAGCATGTACTTAAATGAATGTAGAAACAAAATATCCCAATCATACCATACGCACTCTTTTAGACAGCTAGGCTGCTTTAAAAGCCTTAACTTGGTTTCCATTGTGTTATATCTACAATCACAACCCATCTAAACGAACTTGTCGTCCTAAGCAAAGTTAGTCCTGAAAGTATCCTAACGATGATAAATACCAGAATAAATTAAAATTGGTTGTGAAATCTATCTAGATCGTAAGAGAGCAACATCTAGTCAAGACATACAGGGTGGTCATTTTAAAGTCGGCACTATTGCTAACTTCTTTATTATTAAAGATACGAAGTGGGTTAAATTAGCAAAGTAGTAGAATTTTTTCCGTTGATTAACGTGCTGCCAACAAAAAAAACAATTGAACATCGGGTTTTTGATTAATTACATAAAATATACTTTTTTTTAAATGAAATATTCTGTATATTATATCACTATTCGTAAAATCTATCAAAGACCATAAAAAAGTCCTCATCTTTCGGAAATATGGCCATCCTCTGGAATTTGATAGTAAAATGGTATAAATAGAACACCCAGTATATTGCATCATCAATAAATAAATATGTTAAAGAGCTTTAAGAAAATACTACATTTAATATGTCTATCTCTTATAGTTAAGGAAATATGGCCACTCAAAATCTAAAAAATTAGGATATTATTGTCTATTTTATTTTTGACACTAAACTTGGTGCTGTAAAGATAATGAAAATTTAACATAATTTTTTGATTTGGATGGTCATATTTCCATAACTATAAGAGATAGACATATTAAATTTGTGGTATTTTCTTTAAGCCCCTAAAATATCTATTTAATGATAATGCAATGTACAAGGTGTTCTATTTAAAAATACCAGTTTACTATCAAATTCCCGAGAATAGCCATATTTCCGAAACTATTAAAAATTGGATGTAACACAGAAGGACTTTTTTAATGGCCTTTGATAGATCTTTCAAATAGTAAATATAATGTACAGGGTGTTCCATTTAAAAAAGTATATTTTGTGCAATAAATTAAACACCCGATGTTTAATTGTTTTTTTGTTGGCAGCACGTTAATAAGCGGAAAAAATGCTACTACTTTGCTAATTTAGCCGACTTCGTATCGCCAATAATAAAGAAGTTAGCAATAGTGCCGACTTAAAAATAATCACCCTGTATAAAGGAAACGCTAAATAACCTTTTCAAAGAATTACAAGCAAATGTTCTCTTCCAAGTGCGCCCTTTAGAATTTCATTTAGGTCCCTTAATATAAGAAAATATTTCTTTGATGGTACAAATCTGTAAAAAAGTAACAATTATTGACTGGTTGAAATACTCCATAGGTAAAAATTTTATAAAAATATTACTATATTCCACAAGGGTGCGGGTTTAACCTAACATGTTAACTAACCCAGAAAAAGAGGTGACCATGCGGTGCATTTCATAGTTTATCGACTTTATGGTATCATAAACTTGTGCCCATAGTAAGTTACAAGTGGTAGAATGACAGTATACGTGGGTCAAAAGTAAAGGTTCCTTATTAAGATAGTTTGGATCAAATTTGTTAATACTTTTTTTGTAAGATAAGCAAATTTCTACAGCGCTTACCTAAATTTAAATTATTATTATCACATCCACAGCTAAAACACAGCACAAGTGTTTCTATAAAATATGAGTTGACAAGCATTTTCCAAATATGGAAAAAGCAAGTCCTATACAGCAACAACACTCAACTGTAAGTTTTTGGAATAATCTAAAACTTTTTATGTTCTTTTGTTCACGTAATTCTATGTTGAAATCGATTTAATGGGTAGTTATTTTTATAACTGTATTGTTAAAAAATTACCTTATTAAAACTGAAATTATGTACAGACACAATATACAAGTTTAATAAAAAAACATTTTTACACTTGCTTAATGGTATAGAAAGGTAATTCAATAAATTTGTTAATTAATTCGCTATTTGTTTTTTAATAATAAGATTTTAAAAACAAAAATAGGATGTTCTACCCTCACTTATACAAAAATACTTTTGGGCCTATACAAGATACAAAAATAAATTTGCTTGAAAACACTAACCCTTAACTACATACGAGGGTTCATTTTGAGTCCTCAGTCATTGCGTCGGTATATACTTTTTTGTCGTCCAATTAAAAGTGTGTTGTCAAAAAACTTTTAAATTTTCGATGCCAGGTCTGGAATAATGGTATTTATTTTGTTTTTTCATGAATTATTTTTATCCTATATTTTTGATTTAACAGTCGCACCTGGGGTATATTTGTGTACCATGAGAACCTGGGGTAGGGGGATCAGTAAGTGTCCCCAGTTTTTTTCTTGGATGTGAGGTATCAGCGTTTACCCTCAAAATTTTAGAAACATAATTGGAACCTTTTTATAACAATAAATTAAAATCCATGTTTAATGCTGAAATATCGTTATTTTGCAATAATTTTGTTTTATTGATGTTTTCCATATTCAACCGGCTTGGTTCATTACTGATTTGTTTTATAGTCCCAATTTGCTTTTAGCATCAGATTTTTAAAATAAGTAAAAAATTTAAACATATATACCGAGTGATGCGTCGCCGGGCGGGAAATTCCATGTAATTTTTGATGGGGTCAATTATTGGCTCCCCTAATTATTTAAAAAAAAATTCTATTGAAATTTATTGAAGAGCATGCAAATCTTCGTCCACCGTAAAAACTTTAGATTTTTTGTTTAACCTATTTGCTAGTTAGATGCTAATATATTTTTAAAAATTTTTACATTATTATCGCCTCATATTTATAAACAAGAATAAAAATACCAGTTAGCGTGACATAACGTTGTCATTTTGAAATTTTGTGCTTTATTATTATCAAAAAATCATACAGTGAAAAGATTCAAGTTGTATTTATACAAAAAAATTAAGTTAAGTTAAACTAAACTAGAATAACAAATTTCAAGAACTTATGACATTTATAATACTTACATGTTTCAATAAATTATTAATATTAATACAATAATTAATATGTTGGAAATAAACTTAAGATTTTTAGAAAATTTTCAAATATTCCTCCATTGACTGCTAGACAATAACCTAGACGTTCATAAAATTGTCTTCTTACATTGGCTAACTGGTAAATTAAAATTTTATTGCATTCTGCAGAAATAACATTTTTTAACTCATCTAGATTAGAGAATTTTTATCCTTGTATATCATGCTTTTTAAATGGCCCCAGAGGAAGAAGTCATATGGCGAAATATAAGGAGACCTGGCTGGCCAATTTATGGTGTGATGTAGGCCAATAACATTTCCATTAAAAGCATTGTGTAAATATTTCCGAACAGCCAGGGTATTATGTGCCGGACAGCCATCCATTTGGTACCAAATTTCCTGATTAAATCATCCTGGATACATCATTTAAAGTGGTAAAATTAGTTCTTCGAACAGTTCCAAATAAAATTCTGCATTCCAATTTTGATTAAGAAAAAATGGTCCAATAATATGTTGTCCAAATATCCCCGCCCAAAAATATACTTTCTGTGGATATTGCGTCCTCGTTTCGACAAATCTGTGTTGGTTTTCTTTGCTCCAGTATCGGTAATTTTGATGACTGGGTTCATTGTTTAACGTAAATGTGCACTCATCAGTAAAAAAATATTTCTTAAAAATTCCCTGTCCATGTTTGCCCTTTCCATCATGTCAAAACAAAATTCCTGCCGTCGTATTTCATCCCCATCCCTTAGATCTTGATGTCTTTCATATTTGTATGAAATGTATTTATGCCTTTTCAAAATCCGGAGCACTGTTGATTGATCTTTTCCTAAGATATCCTGAAGTTTCCTTGCACTCACCTTTCCTTTATTTTCTTCCACGTGCAATAAAATTTTCAAGTCTCTATCGTCTCTTACATTTTCTTCTCTTTGATACTCCCTAGCTTCTCATCTACAGTTATTTATCACTGTGCCTTTGGTCTTAAATTTTTTGATAGTCCTATCGACTGTTTTTCCAGGTATGGGTCTATTCAAATACAGAGCAGCAAACATGTCTGACACCATTTGGTAACTATTTCTTTAATAGTACCATTTAATCATCAATACTTTTTCTTCAGTAGTATAACTTATAGTTAATCTTTTCGCTATACGATTTTTTGATAATAATAAAGCATTAAATTTTAAAATGGCAACGTTATGTCACGCTAACTGGTATTTTTATTGTTGTTCATAAATATGAGGCGATAATAATGTAACAATTTTTAAAAATATATTAGCATCTAACTAGCGGATTAACCGAAAAATCTAAAGTTTTTACAATGGACGTAGATTTGCATGCTCTTCAATAAACTTCAATAGATTTTTTTCTAAAATAATTAGGGGAGCCAATAATTGACCACATTAAAAATTACATGGGATTTTCTACGTCCCGCCCGGCGATGCATAACCCGGTATAAATTTATTAAAAAAAAAAACTTTTGGGCATCTTCGAGTTTCGTTGGAGCAAACGGATGCCCTTACACATTTAAAGGTATCAGTGAAAGTTTAAGTTGACTTATACATAGTATAGAATTACTTCTAATGGACTGTTCTTCATTTTTATATCATGACGCTGGACAAGACGAAAAAAAAATTTGTTTTTACAAGATACTTTGCTAAGGTCATATTTTTTCCAAATGCAAATTAAACAGTTTCAAATGTGCAAGCTAGTTTTTTAGTAATCCATTGGCTATATTTCAACCGCTGTTAGTTGCAAACATTTCATTAATGAGTTATACTACTTGTCATGCAACCCATCCTAACAACGTTGTTCAAGCCGGCACTAATTGGAATTTTTTTAATTTTAGCATAGGTACACTTCTAAAGGATCACGCATAAAAGTCATAAACGATATCAAATTTTTTAAAAATCTAAAAAGGTAAAGCAAGAAAACTACGGTGGGGTCAGTCACTGACCCCCTGGCCCATGTGCGACTGTTAAAAATTAATTTGGATCGGCAGTTTTGTCGTTTAAGGCGGGTAAAATATGGATATAAGGGTTATAAAAAGACACTCATAAAATGGGCAAAAACAATTATTTCTGGCACTAGCGACACTAGGTCAGATGGTAAACATATTTCAAGCATTGAATGCTATAATGACCATATTTCAGAAATAGATTTGGACACAAGCGTAAAAAAAAACACTTCACGGGTATAAACAAGAAAAAAACCTTATAGGAACTAAACGACCCAATTAATTTTATGAAAGAAATCGTTTTAAATGGTCCAAACAGGCGCCAACTAGTTCTTTCTAGCACATGTACGAGTAAGTTAAAGCACTAATAATAAAAAAATTACTAGGTTTTAACATTGTAAATGGTTAGAATTTCAATTTTAAAGAAGTTTGTAGTATAACGAAAACATAACATTAGGAATTAAGCTGCTGACATAAGAAATGAAGTAACGATTACAAAATATACGTATTAACCGTAAAGTAAGAATATGTATCTAACATGGACTGCAAATAAAGAAAAACAAAATTTTAAAAGAAAAAATATAAGAAATTTAAAACTGTAAAAGATATCCTTTAAATTAAAGAAGAAAGACATTTTACTTTTTTGTTTATACCGAATTCCCATTTGAATCTAATGCACAAGTGAAGTCTATAGGTACTGCATCACATAAATAAAATCCTGTTGAAAACCCCTACACGTTTTCGCAGGTTTTAATTTTCTTGATTTCTATTATGCTTCACCTTAGTTTTTTAGGACAATTTTATATAAAAAATGAATTTGTTTATTTTTTTCCTATGTTATTCACACTTAGTATATAAATATGTCAAACAAACAACTACATCTCATACATCTTTATGTTCCATAACAGCTAGATTTTTTTGATCGAACTAAACTTGAGTTTTTTAGTTAAAAAGGGTGTTAGATTATCCTAATAAAGATATATTTGTTTATTTGCTTGTTTTAAATTTGTTATACCGTTTTAAACATAGAGGTCACTTTAACCCCACATCTGTTATAGCTAGTAACCACATTTTCAATCATAGAAATCGGGACAAATGAAAAAAAATTAAATAGGATGGTTTTTTTTTTAACTTGTCTCAATATTTAAACAGAAAAACTACTAATTAATAAAATTAATCCGCCAACTCATTTCTAAAGTTTATTTCTAATGTCCCAAAGTTATTAAAGATCGCAAAAAAAGGTTTACCCAGTCCCACCAAAAATCGGGACATTTACCTATACCAATTTGTTTTATTTTTTAAAAGTATAAGCAGTTAACTTTGGTGCATTTTTATTGTTTTTAATTATAACTCGCTTTTTATTATACTATTTGGAGTAAAATTTTGTATTTCTGAGTTTTGGACCATGCAAACAGTTTTTTATTTTAATTTTGTTTTAAAATTTATAAATGTTTGGTCCTATTTTTCTCTTATAACACCTATCCTGGGATACACTGTATACCGGGTGTCTCATTTAAAAAATCACTTGAATTTAACAATTTTGTTTGTAAGATACCTTCTATATTTACCTAAATTGTCAATAAAATTACTATTTTTTAACAAACATGTTTTTATTTAGGACAGCTTGTATATGTAAATTTATTTTCCTACTTTACGTACGAAAAGTTTACTTTTTCGCACGCACTTTAGTTTTGAAAGTGTAACTTTTCCGCACTAGTGCTGAAAAGTACAAAAATTTTGAACCAAATTTTAGAGTCGCAGTGAAGAATATTTATTTACCAACATTAATAATAAGTATAAGTAGGGTATTAGGTAGCATTATATTACAATAATAAATAAAAATAATAATAAAATTTGGTTTTAACGTTTTTCTTACGCCCGTAGAAAAAATATCGTTCCTAACACGTGCCGAAAGTGCTTTTTCCGCACTTGACTACTTGTGCGTGCGGAAAAGTGGCACTTTCAGCACTAGTTAGAAAATATACTTTTTGGGCGGCTGAAAAACTTACAACCCATGGTATGTTACTTTTTTTTAATCTTTTTGACATCCTATGAAGGCCTTTGACTAAATACCAGAGTACCGTGGGTGTCGAGTTATTAGATGTTTGACTCCTCGTTCCCTCTGTTCCGTCAACGTTGTCCAAGCACTGAAAAATGCAGTTATGCATTTCGCAGCACCATTTAGACGACGCGGTAGTGCCACTACGGACATTATTATTAGGTAACTACTACCCAAATATGTCTCCCCACTGGGAATCGGACCGGCGATTTCTAGCTTCGAAGACCAAAAGCTCTATCCACTGCGCCACGGGGAGAAAGTACTGTAACCAAATTAATAATACACGGTATCCGACTATAGTTTGACCCATTTGGACCGCGAATAATTTTAGAACAAATAAAGGTATCAAGATGCAGTTCTTGCAAAATCCATAAACTTTAAAAAGTTTTTGTTCATTTCTCACCGTTTCGATGTGACATTTAGTTAACACTAAAACACTGTAACCTTGGATAAAGCGTATTTTCATTGTCAAATAGTACTCTTACCATGCAGTTAATTTTTTAAAATCAATAAACCCATTACATTTTTAAATAACCGTAAGTCAGAAGTCTAATAACTTGTTATCCATAAAACTTTTTTTTCTTCGTAGGTATAAAGCAAAGAATATTCTCTTTATTTTATATTTATTATTTTTACTTCTATAGGGTTTATCCTAAAAGCGTGACAGTATACCGGGTGTCTGTGTTTTATTTTTTAAGATATTAAAATAAAATTTAGTACATACGTATTTCACATAAAAATACAATGCTTCAAATATTTAGTTTTTTTCACTTTCGGTTTAACCGAAAAGACCCTAAGTTTATTTTTTAAATAGAATACCCCGTATATTATTACTTATTTAAATAGAAAATGACATTCCGAATACAATTACACTGTATTTGCAACTTTTTGACATCTAACCTCCAGTTTTTTTTAATTTTTAATCTAAAGTGCCATGAATGCTATACAAAAGAAATTTTGGATCAAGTAGTCACAGAAAAATAAATGAAACAATCTTTTATTTATAGCCTCCTAAATGGATCAAGGGTGGCTTACTGTAATAGCTAAAAAGAGTATTTTTACCTACAATTTAGTACCACACAATCAATATTTTAGTTAAAGGTATTGGGGCAAAATCCATATTAACTAATGATTTTCCTAATAGCATCAATCAACACATCAACTTGTTTTTTTTTGTAACAATCTCAATGGGTAAATAAAGTGAAAAAATAATTTGTAACTAATTTAATAAGCAATAATCCCTTTTTGTATTTTTTAAGCCCCCAAATTCTTTGCAATAATATGGTTTAGCTGTTGCTCTTAGAGAAAACAAAACAGTTAATAGGAATTTTTGTAATATAATACTAACTAAAATATTGATTGTGTGGTATCAAATTGTTAGTCAAAAATGCTCTTTTAAGCTATTGTAATAAGCCACCCTCTATTCATTTAAGAAAAGGGACTTAAGATCAGTAATACGATTTTGTCAACTTTAGACGACTCTGTAGAGGCTATAAAAAACCAGAGCATCCATTTTCCATGACTACTTGATCCAAAATTTGTCGTTTTATCGAATTCATAGCACTCTAGATTAAAAATTAAAAAAAAAATTTGGAGGTCAGATGTCAAAGAGTGGCAAATGTGATATTCTATTCAAATAAGTAATAATATACCGGGTCTCATTTAAAATTAAAAAGTTAGGGTCTCTTTCGGCTAAACCGATGGTGATAGGAAACAACTAAATATGTAAAATAATGCACTTTTATGTGCAATTTCCACGTATTAAATTGTATTGCAATATCTTGAAAAACAAAAAAGTTATAGAGGTAAGCACTGGCTAGGGACACCTGGTATAGGTATTTTTTTTATTTAATTATCATATTTTGTCCATTTTTGTTTAATTTGTCTTTGCAATCTAATACTTTTTTAATATTCAGAGTAAAATTTTAAACACTTCAAAACTTTATTATTTTTTGATAGTTACATAAGGCCTTTTAATACCTATGCATTTTCTAAAGTTTACCTTTTACTTAGGTCAAGTACTTTTAGCAGTATTTTTAATTTCATTTTTTAAAAAATATGTATTATTTTTAAGTTTAATTATGGTAGTCATAAAAATTATCCCAAACAAAATAAATCATATTCCTACAATTAAACTTGTGTGAAATTATTAAAAATAATTTGTTCAAACAAAAATTAATTGATTTGGTTTATGGTACCTATAAAGCCTACAAAAACTGTTTATTGTCACGCAGATTATGCAAAATGCAATTTTCCAATAAAAGTAAAGTAATAATTAAACCAAAACCTAATAAACATGTCAATCTTAAACAAAAAATAAAATTAAATTTACAATTTTTACGGCTTTGCAAATAATTTTATGTCAGAAAAAACAAGTAGCTTTTTTTTAATATAAAATAATTAAATATTTTAATAATTAAATTGATGGTATTCGTTTAAACTTAAGTTTTTTGAGCTTTTCGGCCGTCGTTGTAAATTTTGTTTCCTTGACGTTTCGCCAACGCGAGTGGTTGGCATCCTCGAAGGTTCTGGAAGATGCCAACCACTCGCGCTGGCGAAACGTCAAGGAAAGAAAATCCCGAATAGCCCAAAAACTTAAGTTTAGCAGAAGATGGCCATGCAAAGCCTTCACAGTATAATGTTATTAGTACCAAATTCTCATAATAAATTAAAAATTGTGGAAGATTTTTTTATACTAATAGTCGTTTAAATCATCAAGATTAAACTTAAAACCGTTTAAACCAATACCAGACAAGTAGTGAATAATAATTTTATAAATTATTTTACAACTTCTAAAGTGCCATGCATGACCATAAAAATAGAAAATTTTTGTATTAAGTATTCACAAAAATAAATGTAATAATCTTTGTGTTTTATAATCTCTACAGAGTCGTCCAAAGTTTTCAGAATCATATTTTATTGTCCTAAGTCAGTTTTTTTAAATAGATCAAGGATGGCTTACTGTTATAGCTAAAAAGAGTATTTTTTACTCTTAATTTGATACCACACAATCAATATTTTAGTTAAAGGTATTGCAGAAAAATCCATATTAACTAATGAGTTTCCCTAACAGAATCACTCAACACATCAACTTGTTTTTTTTGTAACACTCTCAATGGGTAAGTAAGAGGAAAAATAATTAGTATCTAATTTTAATAAGCAATAATAACTTTTGTATTTTTAAGCCCCCAAATTCTTTACAATAATATGGTTTAGCTGTTGCTCTAACAGTTGAAAAACAGTTAATAGGAATTTTTGTCATATAATGCTAACTAAAATATTGATTGTGTGGTATCAAATTGTTAGTCAAAAATGCTCTTTAAGCTATTGTAATAAGCCACCCTCTATTCATTTAAGAAAAGTGACTTAAGATCAGTAATACGATTTTGTCAACTTTAGACGACTCTGTAGAGGCTATAAAAACAAGAGATAGTCGCATCTATTTTCCATGACTACTTGATCCAAAATTTGTCGTTTTATCGAATTCATAGCACTCTAGATTAAAAATTAAAAAAAAATAATTTGGAGGTCAGATGTCAAAAAGTGGCAAATGTGATATTCTATTCAAATAAGTAATAATATACCGGGTCTCATTTAAAATTAAAAAGTTAGGGTCTCTTTCGGCTAAACCCATGGTGATAGGAAACAACTAAATATGTAAAATAATGCATTTTTATGTGCAATTTCCACGTATCAAATTGTATTGCAATATCTTGAAAAACAAAAAAGTTATAGAGGTGAGCACTGGCTAGGGACACCCGGTATAGGTATTTTTTATTATTTAATTATCATATTTTGTCCATTTTTGTTTAATTTGTCTTTGCAATCTAATACTTTTTTTTAATATTTAGAGCTAAATTTTAAACACTTTAAAACTTTATTATTTTTTGATAGTTACTTAAGGCCTTTTAATACCTATGCATTTTCCAAAGTTTACCTTTTACTTAGGTCAAGTACTTTTTACAGTATTTTTAATTTCATTTAAAAAAATTATGTATTATTTTTAAGTTTTATTATAGTAGTCATAAAAATTATCCCAAACAAAATAAATCATATTCCTACAATTAAAGTTGTGTGAAATTATTAAAAAATAATTTGTTCAAACAAAAATTAATTGATTTGGTTTATGGTACCTATAAAGCCTACAAAAACTGTTTATTGTCACGCAGATTATGCAAAATGCAATTTTCCAATAAAAGTAAAGTAATAATTAAACCAAAACCTAATTAACATGTCATTCTTAAACAAAAAATAATATTAAATTTACAATTTTTAGGGCTTTGCAAATAATTTTATGTCAGAAAAACAAGTAGCTTTTTTTTAATATAAAATAATTAAATATTTTAATAATTGAATTATTGATGTTAGTCGTCCAAACTTAAGTTTTTGGGCTTTTCGGCCGTCGTTGTAAATTTTGTTTCTTGACGTTTCGCCAACGCGAGTGGTTGGCATCCTCGAAAGGTTCTGGAAGATGCCAACCACTCGCGCTGGCGAAACGTCAAGGAAACCAAATCCCGAATAGCCCAAAACTTAAGTTTAGCAGAAGATAGCCGCAAAAGCCTTACACAGTATAATGTTATTAGTACCAAATTCTCATAATAAATTAAAAATTGTGGAAGATTTTTTATACTAATAGTTGTTTAAATGATCAAGATAAAACTTAAAATCGTTTAAACCAATACCAGACAAGTAGTGAATAATAATTTTGTAAATTATTTTACAACTTGTTTATTAAATTACTTATAAAAAGTTATTAGGAAAATAAAAAGTTACACTTATTTTTTTAAATTAAATTATTATTAATATACTTTATATTAGACTTAAAATAAAATAAATAAATGTTTTAACCTAAAAATTATTAAGTATAGGTATTGTTAATAAGTTTTATGAATTTCATACATCTTTTAAATAAAACTTATCAAGAAAATTTTAAATAAAAACTTGATATAAAGAGACTTTTTGTGTACATAATAAAATAAAAGTTTAACTTAAAATTTCGATTTTGGTAAAAATTTGTAAAAAAGAAGAAATTTTAAAAATTAAACCAATGGTTTTAAGGGTTTTTTACTATTTTCTGAGCCAAATTTAGTAATACATGGGGGCTTGTTTTAATTGAAATATACTTTATATGGATTTTTTAAATTATATAATTTGAGTAATTAGACTTAGCTTCGTTATTATTAAAATAAAAAAAAATGAAAACAAGATTTTGGTAAAAATTTGTAAAAAAAATCTTAAAAATGAAACTAATGGTTTTAAGTGGTTTTCACTATTTTCTGGGCTAAATTTTGTCATACATGGGGGCTTGCTTTGATTGGAATGTACTTTATATGGATTTTTTCAATTCATAATTTAGGTAATTAGACTTAGCTTCGTTACTTAATAAAATAAAAAAATTAAAACACGTTAAAAATATGTTAATTAGAGACTTAAAAACACAATTTTGCATTGATGCTATAATAAAATTAGCTCCTTGACCAACTCGGCAGTAAATTACCTTCCATTGTCACTCTGTAGAATAACTGGAGCGCCTTGTTTTAGATTTTTTTTTAATAGTTCAGTAGCTACTTTCGCAGCTCTTTTGTTTGCAAAGGTCTTAAATAAAGAAATTTGTGGAATGATCCTGGTAATTTAAAAGCCGTTTGTAGTTACGCAAGAATAAAGATCTATTAAATCGACTTGTCCTTGACGTTAATGGTAGGCTTTACAACTTAACCGACATGTTTTGGTGATTTTTTTAAATTGCATGTTTTGCACAATTGTTCATATAACTATCTCACCCGCCAAGACCTGTTGCTTGATGTTGCTTATCAATTATATCTAAAAACTTTTAGATCACAGCAACATAAATCAGATGCCCATTACTCACAGACTCTGGTTTTAAAATAATTCCTAATACACCCAATATTTCGAGAAGATCATATTTGCCGCCGTTTGATTTTTGTTCTTGGTAACTTTGTGAAATATCGATAACTTCATTCATTTTTTGTAAGTTCCAAGGTTTTTTAGTTGTTGTTTGGTCAACCTTGGCATTTAGCTGGGAATGATATCCTTTTTTATCTTCCATGTTATCTGTAAATAAATTTAAAAAGCAATAAAATCCAGAAAACCCTTGCCAGTTACAAAAACAAGAAGTAGATTTACAACTAACGAAGTCAATTATTTACTTTTGTAGTAATTGAGTACAACGAAAATAAAAAACTATGTTATTGTTATTAACCTAAACAGAGTGGCTTCACTTGAAAACATTTTTGAACATATTTGGCAGAAGCAGAGTATAGCATACGGTACCAGAACGCTAGAAACAGCCTTTAGCTGGTTATACATAACCTCAAAGTAACAAATTACAAATTATTAAATTGAATGTCACTCTTTCCGCGGTCTTCGAGTAGTGCGGTACGTTTGCGTAGAGGTCTACATAGACTTCCCGGGTAGGCGATTGAAGGCATCGTACGAGCGTTGCTGTACCCTTGGGGATCGAGAAAAGATTCACGCTAAATTGGGGCTTCTTTCTTCTGGGGCTAAGCGCTGTGAGTGAAGATTCCTAAAGCCTGAGGTTTTTTCGTTTTGGTGTTGAACACATGGTGTCTTCGTATGGTCGAAGAAGTGCGCAAGCCTTGCGGAAATACGTCAGTAGTGAAAGTGACGGTTATGCGCGATACCAGTAGCAGCCGCTGGCTTGATAGTCGCAATTTATGCGTGTTCAGAAGTTTATCGCTGTTATTGATTTAAATATTTGAATTTTTTAAACCGGAATTTCTGGGAGCGAAAAGTTCGACAATCCAGATAATCCCACCACAATGAGCTGGCAATTGACTTGCATCAACGCCATAAACAAAGCAGTATCCAGTAAATTAAATGTCCAGTTTCCGTTCGTTCTCCGTATTGATTAGACGTTGGAAGGGAGCTGATACCGGGCTATCACGTGGATTCGTGCATGGAGGATGTAGAAGACGTTCTGGTGCCCCGAGGAAGATAGGAAACTCACTGCTAAATTGAAAAGGCATCTTTTTTCTGGAGCTAGGTGCTGTGAGTGAAGATTCCTATAACCTGATGTTTTTCTGTTTGGCGTACTGTACGAGTATGGATGGCGGAAAAGTTGAAAAAGTGGCCATCGGAATGTAGCAAATTGGGATGGCGCCACAGTAGCCAGTGGAGGGATTTTGGTATTTTTTTTCTTTTTATTTTGTATTTATCCGTCCTTTTTCATTTTATATCTCATTCTAATAGTTCATGCTCATAGTTAAAAAATCTCCTCTGGCTACGGTGACGCCACCTTAAGTTGCTTCTTTCGACGGACACTTTTTAAAACATTCAGATGGTTATCCTCCCCTCCACCATTCATATGTACGAGGTATCCTTCAGTGGCGGAGAATGGAGGCGGGTGCTGCGGGTGACGTCAGTACTAAAAGAAACCGGTTATGCGCGATACTAGTAGCAGCTCTTGGGAAGATGGCCGCAATTTATGCATTTCATAGCTTCGTTATTGACATGTGCTAGGAACTTCTGGGAGCTGCAAAGCTAACTATCCAGAAGTTCCAAGTCCTGGAAAGCTTATAAGTGACATCCCTTATATGACCGGAAGGGACAGAGCTGGCGTTTCACTAGCATAAAAGCTATAAACAAGCAAGCAAACAAGAAAATTGAATGTCCATTTAATAGAGATGACCCAGTGCTGTGAACACCATCGTGATAGCAGCAGCGTTTGGCTTTCGTTCTGATAAGGCTAAGACGAAAAAAACCTCTTTTCTTGACCAAGCTATCAATTAGTGTGGTGTGATTACGTCTAATAAATAAATTAAGTTGAGCATTATTTTGAAATAGCTTTTTAAGTTAGTTGAACATAAATATTGATATATAAATTAGGATAAGTGCACCAGGGCGGGGAGGAACAACCCCCCCTTTTCATATTAATCTTAATAATCCTAAACATTCTAGCCTCGATCAAAGTAGTAAAGTTAATGGAAAACCGGATGATAACAAAAAAGATGATTAAAATCAAACCCATTTTGTATTCGGATTCCGATACTGGGCCGTTTACGGTTTACCTAAAATCGACTGTTATAGCGGAATTTAACATCGAAAGAGAAATTTAATGTTTTTTCTTAGCAGAAGATATTTTTAACTTAAATTTAAAAGATGTTTAAAAAAAATCAATATTAAAGGACTTAATCAAACTCTCGGTTGAGTTTTTAAATAGTCAAGCGACTAATAACTTTTTAAAAAATTAATCCCTTTTAGAAAAGGGGTATAAAATATACAAACCATATAATTTTGTAACGTGTAAAGGTATTGTGTGACAAGTAGACATAGACATAACTGAGGAGGGACGAGAAAAAAGTTGCAAAGCGGACGGAAATATGAAAATTCCTAAAGCAAAGAGATTAAATAGAAAAGTGTTTATAGATAATGAACCTAAGTACTTACCCACTGGAACAGTTTTGTTTACATTCAGGGGGCAAGACTGGCATTTTACGGGCTATCTTATCCTATAGTAATATACGTACCGCCTGTTACACAATGTTATAGATGTTTGCGTTCTGGACACACTAGAAATAATTACAAAAGTACAAAGTAAAAATGCTTCAATTGTAGTATGGATAAATATTCTGAGGAAGGAGAAGAGCCAAGTTGCCAAACAAAGTGCTTTTTATGTAAAGAAAGCCATAAATCAAATTCAAAAAATGTCCTGAATTCACAAGGCAGAAAAACATAAAGGAAAAATGACTTTAAAAACTTAACCTTTCTTGAAGCCAATGAGAATTGTAGAAGAAATTATGGAAATAAAGAAGATTATATATATAACTCTTCAGATTTCTTAAAAATAAGAGTAAAAAACTCGACAGTAATAAAACTGAACAAAAAATTCAAGTACTCTTGTAAACACCAATGAAAGAAGAACCTTTAGTTTTGCAAATAACTCTATGAAGCGGTCTTTTACACAGGTAGTTGCAAACAACAATAACAAGAAACGTATAGTACAAAAAGTATATGACAAAAAACTCCATGAGGAGAATTAATTTTTTCCCAATAAAAGACCGGAAAAAAATGTTGTTGTCACAACCCTCGACTTCCGATAAAATAGACAATAGCCAAGAAATGGATTACAGCGAGCCTGATAGTGCCGTTCATATAGTAAACAATCCAAATTTGATTATAGTAGACTTTATGAAAATTGCTGAAATTGTTATAAATGATCCTCAGAAAAAAAAACATTCCTTAGAAATAAGTCCCACCAGGACAACCAATCATATAAGGATCGAGATGCTGTTTCAGACTCTCCACAGTTCTGAAATGTCCCATTAATTTTATACTAATCGTTGATTTTTTATAAATTCTTATTAGGAAATTTAGTATGCTTTTCATTAAAAAAAAACACAAAATGCTCAACTCTTCTTTATAGCTACCTGCATATATTCCCCTCCGTTCATAGTGCATGTGTCATCTTGTATTTCCTTTAATGTGATACTAATACCCGTGCTTTGCCTATAGCTTATAAAATAACACAGTAATCCAGACTTTTCACAGCACTTTTTTAGATTACAAGAAAAAGTCGGTAGTCGGTGATTCGCATGGCCTAGAGACAGACAAAGCCCAGATCACCTCCAAATCGAGCTGGCAATTGCCGAGCAGCAACGCCAATAACCAAGCAAGCTACAGCAAGCAAACTAAATGTCATTAAATTAGTTGACTTAAAGTATTGCGACACAGCTTATGAATTAAACTAAGCAAAACCTATTCGTAAATAAAAATTTACTTACATGGTCAAAAATTGTAAGAAGCAGAACACACTATACGCCTAATATGTTTATTAAATATAACACAGTTATTTTCCTGAAAAGAACCACGGCAAATGCATTTACCTAGGCATTAAATTAAAACTATTTAAAAATAATAATTTGCCCAGGCAGAAGGAATTTGCCTAGGCAGAAGCCATTTGCATAAAATAACCCATTTACCTGCGACAGATATACCAACTTAGATTTGAAAGCCTATATTTTCTAAACTAATAGGGAAATTTATTTTAAATGTGATAAGTTTTTAAAGGTCTTTAATATGTTTTTTTTTTAATGGTAATAAAATATAAAGGGTATTTTATTTAAAACATGACATTTTATTATCGGACTCCGACGATGGTTACATTTCCATAACTATAAAAAATTTAAATAAATAGAACGTAGTATTTTTCATGACTTTAACAAATACCATTTTATTGGTGATAAAATATAGCGGGTGTTCCAAAAAAATCTACTTTGTGTTATAACTTTAAAGCAAAAGTAAAGAAAAAAGTATATATAGGTACGACAGTGAGCTCTACATAAAAATACGTAAAACTTTATTTTTTACTAATGGCACTGGCTAAACGATTGCCGGCGGTTTTGCCTGTATTTTAAGATTTAAATCGCTGTCCGGCGGTTTTTTATATCTACTTAAAATTATAATAAATTTGTTATAACCGGCAATTTTAAAACGATAAAAAACGCCGTCCGGTATTTTGCTTATAAAAAATATTGAAAACCGCCAAATAATAGGTATAGGCAACTTAACTTTATTAACTATTTGTGTTATTGTTTATTAGTATTCATATTAATGATCAACATACAAAAATGAAACTAAGGAACATGTTGGACATCTACGACGATTTTGTAAAATCTTTTTATAAGTTAAAAAATATGTATGTACCCACCTACACCTTTAAGGAAAAGAATAGCAATTAGGATTTAAGCAACAAGAAAAAAAACTGATTGTTTATAGAACCAAAACTAAAGTATTACCAATTAAAGTATGCATGTATTGCGAGTGGAATAAACTTTAAAATCTTCAGGGAAGAAAAAAACCTTACAGGATTAAGGATTCCTAAACCGCCTATTTTTTTAAGCATATTGAGAATCCTTATGGCTCAACCATAGATAACCTACATTTAGATCCGCAGTGGCAAGAAGCATTTTTCGGATTATTACGACCTCGCGCAGTGGGTGGACGAAAATGCGCACTTAAAAGCCGTGGAAAAATACAAACACCGGCACCCCGTACCCTTCGTCCGCGGTCTGACCGCCGCTCATTATCTACCGTACTTCGAACAGAAAACCAGGACGCCGTCGACAATTTCTTTCTAATATTGCGGATAGTTTGTTTGTCGCCGTTGGCCCTCAACTGGCTTGCGCACAAACCGGTTTTTTCGCCCATGAAATGTAACTTTTGTTTCGCGCAGGTTAAAATATTGGCAATCCATCGAGATCATTGGGCTCAACTCTTACTACGAGTGTAGACCCGTAAGCGATAGGTCCCGAGAGAAAATAACTTTTTTCTTCTTTTTACATTTAACATTTTTCCTATAAGTTTTATTTTTTATTGTTCATAATTTAGTTTTCATTCATAATGGTTTTTTACTTTTTAAGAATTTAGAGTTTTATACATCTAATTGCTGACTTTAATGCTGTCTATGACGTCCTAATAAGTTATTCCTTCGCCTTTCCTGCCTCACAACATTTTTAAAGTGTTTTTAGTGTTGTAAATGATAAGGTTCATGTGACGAAACGTAGTGTTATGTGTCGTTTTTAATTATAGGCCCTTGATATAGTGAAAATCCGCCACGAAACGTTAGGATAAATACAACAGTGGTTTTATTTGCCTGTTCCCATCCCGCTATAATACTTCAAATTGATTTTCTTAAGGGTGGTATTACCTAAATTACAATATTAAACAATAAAGCATAAAAAAACTAAACGCTTATGACACGCAAAATAAATAATTATTTATTGTTGGTTGGTATTGGTTATTTGGTTTAACTATATTTTTTCCACCTATTCCGTCAACGTTGCCCAAGCACTGAAACATGCAGTTATGCATTTTACAGCACCAGGTAGTGCCACCACGGTCATTTTTTAAAAATAACTACTACCTAAATATGTCTCCCCTGCTGGGAATCGAACCGGCGACCTATGGCTTCAAAGATCAAAGCTCTGTCCACTGCGCCACGGCGGTTTTAATAGTTTTTATAATCAAATCGCCGGACGGGTGTTTCTATCGATATAATTAGTAAAAACCGCCGGTAAAACCAAATTAATTATAATTTTTGGAGGTTTTTATACACGGTGGTTCTCTTCTAATAATTGAGCGAAATCTCCGGCGTTCGTTTAGCAAGTGACTTTACTAATTTTAATGTAGTTACTAGTACCTGGCCAAATTAACAGACTTTAAAAAATTTTTTGAATCTTCAAAAGGAATTAAGTTAGCTATAATTTACTTTACCACTGTTTTTTTTTCAAAAATCGAAATCAGAATTATTCTAATCCATTTTAGTTTTCGCTAAACTCTGCAAGATGAACGAAAAGGCGCCACCCTAAACTAAAATTATTTTGGCTTAATCTTTCCGGACGTCCTGGAAACGCCTAATTAATTGCTGGGGACTGTCATTTTATTTTTAATACAGTGGTCTAGGTATCCGAGTTACTTAGGATATTAGTTATATGACTTATTTTAACAATCATTATTACAACTTAAGGTGCTTATTATTAAATTACCTGTGCAAACTAGTCGGAACAATACTATTTCATTACTCAAAAATTTATGCCTTGGCAACGTTAAACCCAAATAGCTCAAGTACGGTTGGGAATTTGAAAAAATGTAAATAGTATAATTTTTGCTTAAAATTAGTGATAAAAGTTATGTCTAAAGTATTCCGAATACCTCGACGGCACCCTGTATTCTATTTTATTTTTAATATAATATTAGCTTATAAAGAGTTCATGACTTTTTCGTTGTTTAACCATTGTTGACCTTGTTTCGTCAACGTTTTCCGAGTACCTAAACATGCAGTTATTTTATTTTGTAGCATATTCTTGCCATAGCGGTTGTGCCATGTAGATGTTCTTTCAAATATCTACGCTCCGCTGAGATAAAACTTTTTGTATGACGTACTAACATTATTTTGGCACATTCTGTTACCACTATCTTTATCAATAACCTGTATACACTGTATTTTTTGATATGCTGAACGTTTATTAAAAACAATTCATAATTAGACAAAGCCATTACCTAAAGTATGTCTTTCATTAAAATGTTGGGAAAAATTGCACCATTGTTAAAATTGAAATAGAAATATTTATGTATGAAATAGTTTCTTTTTGTTTTTTTTAATACCTATTATCTTACAACAGTGGAATATGAATAAAAAGTTGTATGAGTCATTCCGATGCCAACATTTGTATTTTTTCGGTAACTAATTATTAATCAAATAAAACCTAAAAAGTTAAATGTAAAAAAAATCAGTTTATGTAGGATGTCATTTAGGGTATAAACGGGTACTGATAAGTATCTACAATCTACATGCACCTTTGCAATCCCGAATCGATTAAGTTTTACAAGATGTCCACTAACTACCTTAAAACTAGTATTATAAAAAGAAAATACTACGTCACTGCATTCTACTAAAAATGTTTAGTGAAAATCCGTTTGGTTGTTAGTCAACTAAGAAGTGGGTACCTAAAAATGCAATATAGTAGGGGAGCCCAAGATGCTAAATGTGCAGTTACTCGAGAGTCGTAGAGACCTATTAGATTGCAAAGCTGGGATGATAAAAAGTAAAAAATGTTATATAATGTATACTTTTTCATCGGGGCATTAAGCGGCTATAGACTCTTAAGTATGTTAAAAAATATTATTTTGGCTTGTGAAAATTGTTTAAATCGTATTGAATTATATATTTCATGTTATCTTTGACTTAATTTCTTTAAAATTAAATAAAATAACTACGCTTGAGCATGTCAAAATGACATTTTTTACAACTTTGTAGCCCCTCGCTTTTTTACGTCACTCTTAAATTATTAGATTAATGGAATATACACTCTTTAGTATTAAATTAACTCACCCTATCTTAATCTGACGCTCACAACAATTTCTGATGGATATATTTTTGTTTTATACGATCGCCCCTGTATACGGGGCTCATATTTCGTAGGGGTATTTAATCGGGTATAAGGTATCCTTCGATATATTTTTTCTGACACGCTGTAGTAACTTTAGAAATCCCCTCTTGCGCTCCCCTACCAAAATATTTGCACCTTTTTTTTCAAAGGAAAGTTTGCCTAACCACCCTGTATACTATTTTATTTTTAATATATTATTAGCTTGTGAAGATTTCATGACTTAGTACCAAAAAAAAACTGTGGGCTGGGTTTTTGATGTTTAACCCATTGTTTCCCTTGTTTCGTCAACATTTCCTGAGGACCTAAATATGCAGGTATTTTATTTTGTAGCATATTTTTGCCATAGCGGTTGTGCCATTCCAGATGTTCTTCTAAATATCTACTATGTAAATATTATGTTCTCCCTGCTCCGCTGAGATCCCTGTATATACTGTATTTTTTGATATGCTTAACGTTTATTAAAAAACAATTCATAATTAGACAAAGCAATTATCTAAAGTATGCTTTTCGTTAAAATGTTGGGAAAATTGCACCATTGTTAAAATTGAAATAGAAATATTTAAGTGTGAAATAGTTTCTTTTTGTTTTTTTTTAAATACCTTTTATTTTACAACAGTGAAATATAAATTTATTGAAGATATGTTCTGTAGTTCGGCGGATTCATTTAATGGATGGTAATTAGTTGGGTACTCTCCAAAAATGAAACTAAAAGTACTAAAAACAAAAAATTAAAAGCAAGTAAAAAGATACTTTAAAATCGACCTTTCGGTTGCAAATCTGCCACCGTTGTCAAGATAAATTGAATACAATTAATAAAAATAAAATTAACTATTATTAGGTTTTAAATTTTAAAATTTTTATATTTTTTCAGGAGATGTTTTGACATTAATGTCAAAGACATTTCAGAATCTCCTAAAAAATTTAAAATTTAAAACCTAATAATAATTAATTTTTATTTTTATTATTTGTATTCAATTTATCTTGACAACGGTGGCAGATTTGCCACCGAAACGTCGATTGTAAATTTTCTTTTTACTTGTTCTAATTTTTTGTTTTTTTAGTACTTTAATTTCATTTTTGGCGAGTATCCAACTAATTACCACCCATTATATAAATATTTATGTATAAAATAGTTTCATTGTGTTTTTTGTTTCTTTCTTTTAAATACCTATTATTTTACAACAGTGAAATATAAATAAAAAGTTGTATGAGTCATTCCGATGCCAAAAGTTATATTTTTGCGGTAACTAATTATTAACAAAATTAAACCTAAAAAGTTAAGTTCGACAACAAAAAAAAAATCAGTTTATGTAGGATGTCATTCAAGGTATAACAAATCGAGTACTTATAATATCTACATGCACCTTTGCAATCCCGAATCGATTAAATTCTACAAGATGTTCACTAACTACTTTAAAACTAGTATTATAAAAGAAAATACCACGTCACTGCATTCTACTAAAAATGATTTGTGAAAATCCTTTTGGTTGTTAGTCAACTAAGAAGTGGGTACCTAAAAATACAATAATGTCGCCTTGTGGCTCAAAAATATTGTTTTTTTTCAAAAAGGAACCCCAAGTTTACATAAGCACCCAGTATACTATTTTATGACTTAGTACCAGAAAAGTGTGTGCTGGGTTTTTCGATGTTTAACCTATTGTTTCCCTTGTTTCGTCAACGTTTTCTGAGAACCTTAACATGCAGTTATTTTTTTATTTTGTAGCATATTTTTGCCATAGCGGTTGTGCCATTCCAGATATTTTTTAAATATCTACTACGCAAATATTATCTTCTCCCCGCTCCACTAAGATTTTTAAGTATAAATTTTAGTTAGCGGCGAAAAAAAAAGTAAACTTGCATTGTTAAAAATTTCATTTTTTTCCTTTTAACAAATATTTTTACCCTAAAGTGGCCCACAGACTATCAATTTGACCGTTTATGATTTATATTAACAGGTTGTAAAATATATTGTGTCAATCAAAAACAGTTTGTTTTTATTGTGCAATTGTGATTTATTGTGTGGTGTGTGGATAATATTGTAGAATAATTTCAGTGGTCAAATACAAAAAAATATTTGTTTTACGAAAATAATTAAACAAATTAATATGAGTTTTAAAGCAATAGAAAAAAAAAAGGTTATTTTTCTTTTCCAAACATGTTTCAAGCAACTACTTTTTTCTTATCCAATTATAACCAGTAGTTACAAAACAGAACTAATTATTGTGGAATATTTTTAATATAGTCATTGCGCAAATATATTGCACTCATTGGGGCTACTAGCAATATTATTGTACAATGTTTTGCGTGAAAATATTGATTGTCTGTGGGCCCCTTAACACATCTCATGCGTTTTGGTTTATTTAGCTACGTGACACAGTGGTGCTTCTAGTTATCAATTTATTTTTTTGAGTTATGTTTTAAGTGTGGCCTGGCAAATATTTTTGTATATTTAGCCAGTATTTTAGAAAAACATCTGTGCCAATAAAATAGAGGAACAACATGTAAAATCTTTAAGTATTTTCTACGCGTTATAATTAATATTTACCGGCTTTTTGCCTTGCATATCGATTAGTTTTGTCTACAATTAAGTTGACAACATCATCAGATATAAAAAACTTTAAAGAAATCAAGCGGTTTCTTATCATATATTTGAAAAAACTCAATTTTTAATACCCAATTCTTTTACCATAGGGGTAATATTTTTGAAGTTACACCCCATCTATTTTTCCCCAATGCAAATACATAATATTATCACTTGGCATCGTCCTTTAAGGAGCTGTGATCCTCTGTTAGTCGATACTGAAAAATAACTTGTTGGTGGAACCTACAGACATGGAAGTGACGGTGACGTTGAGGAGGCTTTTGAAAATTAGGTGTTAGCTTAGGCCTCTTTCTTCTAAGCTCGCTTTCACTTCGTGATAACCTACTTTTATCACCATCACTATCTGGTTAAAAGTCTAAATCACGAAGACTATTTTCGGCCGACAAAAACTCATTCGCAGGACGTTGCAACTCAGTTTGCTTCGCCACATAGGACATAGCACAACGTTTATTATAATGCTCTTTTGCTACCTTACTTTTCAAAATCTAAGTAAAAACTAACTCGCACTGCAGCAGCAGCGAATATAAAACACAATATAAGTGCGTGTTGTAGCAGGAATCTACTTGTCTTTCGAGAAGCAAGTGTGGATCTCGTGGCTCTATAAACGTGTTTATACGGGCCATGAGATGCATCCGTGCTTCTCACATAAAAAGGTTAAAAAAGAGCAGAAATTAAAATAAAAGTAGTACTTTTAGTCAATAACATTGAAAAATAACTAAAATACATTTTAAATAATTTTATTGTTGTGGCCCCATAAACCTATTATTTTCCTGTGCATTGTGGCAATTAACGTGTTAAAGAGAAGAAGAGAAACACCTACGCATTCTTTCCATATCTCTATAAGGATACCTTTTAAAATAAACTGCCTATCAAAAAAAAACACATTTGTTTAAATTTAAAAAAATAAATGGATTTACTCTTATTATGCTATTTCTTTATTATTTACACATTTTCTATTAAAAATAATCCATTAAATATGGCTCGCTGTTAAAAGTAGGTAAATAGTATGCTCCAGTGTCAAATTTGTCGACAAAATGTCCAAAAGTTGCGGTTTTCGCATTAGTCTTGACCCTTAAATCTTTTTCTTCATCATTGAAATATGCCTCAACTGCCTGAACGGTCACGTAAATTGATTCTTTGTACAGATATATGGATCTTCTATGATGACAAGTAAACTGCTCAAGAATACCTAAAAGAAAACGTACCTAAAATCTAAATTACGTTTGGTCAGATCAGTGACTTTTTGATAATTAATGACATTACCAGAGTCAAATTTTAAGGTTGTTCTACCGATACCACAAGAGTTAAATGAGTTCTTAAGGTAATTTGACTACCGTGGTATTAATATTTAAAAACGCTGCGTTAAAACAATAAAAATTATAGGCAAAAATCTACTGCACAAGCATCTTTGAACAAGTTGTCGGTTTTAAATTGTTATGTTTCTTTACTAATAAAATCTTTAAACCACTCTAATCATATCACAAAAAAATATATTTTATTAAAAATATAAAACAGTCACTGAAATAATTTATTATAAATTTGTAAAACAAGGTCAAGTAGCACATAAACCAACATGGAAAGTTTGTGTCAACTAACGTAAATATTGATACACCGCATTATAACGTCGAACTGTTCACTTAAAAACACTAGAAAAAACATGTTTTCCAATTATTACGGATATTTATTATCACTCATTGAATATTGTAACCGAAAAAGTTTTTCACTTATTTTTAAATTACTCCTAACACAAGCTTTAAAGGTCGGATTTTTATTAGCTAAAATGTTCAGAATTGTTCTTTCTTACGTTGATAATAGTTTCATTAAAATCTGAACATTAGATTTTGTGAAGTAAAATAAAATCTGCGATTTCTCAATAATTTTATAACATTTATAACTTTTTCTTAGTTCTTTGTAGACCTTTAAAAATTTAACTGCTTAATATTTTTAACACGCTTTTATTAACTTGGGTTGTAACTATCTATCTATCTATCTATCTATCTATCTATGTAACGGAATCTTTGAGCCTAATTTTTACCAACTTCCAGATATTCGATTTCTTTGAAACTTTGCACACGTATTAAGGACCCATGACAATGCAATAATCTGCAAACAGTATCCCGTTATCCTGGTTAGGATCGCCAGGATAAAAAAATTCCTTTATATTATAAAAACAACACCTGTGTTGCCATCTTTTGGCAACATCCCAAACTTTTCTCAGGAACTTTGGCTACTCTTGACAAAATGGCGAAGGAATTTTTAGTGAATAAACTGGCGCATTTTTACATACATACATACATACATGCATATCGAACTAAAAAATGAAAAATAAATAATAGTTTAAAAAACTAAAAAAACACGCTTTTATATGCAACCGAACTAAAAATTAGAAAATAATTTTTCATTAAAAAAAAATATTGTCACTTCAGAGTAAAAAGCGTGGGGTGCATTTTACTATTTTTCATAACTTTTGCCTCATAGATATTGGCAAATATAATATTTATAACATTTAATATATTAAGCACCCCACGCTTTTTACTCTGAAGTGACAATATTTTTTTAATGAAAAATTATTTTCTAATTTTTAGTTCGGTTGCATATAAAAGCGTGTTTTTTAGTTTTTTAAACTATTATTAATTATTATTAAGTACTTGTACGTCAAGTTTCATAATTTTCTGAACATTAATTCTTACACCGGTAGAACTACCTTAATACATTTAAGCCAGGCGTCCACACGACGCGTTTTTCCTTATTCCGAGGTGTGTCAGGGCGGCAAAAGATTTATGTGTTGCAAGAAATGCTGTGTAAAATGTAAATGTGTTATGTAAAAAGTTTCTTTTTACATTTTTAGTCAGATCAACAATTATTTTTTAACAAAAAGTATTTTACATTTTTGAGACGCGTCAAGGGATCAGATCACGTCTGGCAGGCTCGTTAAAGAATTTATTTTAAGATTAAATTATTATAAAATAATGTCGACTAAAAGCACTTAAAACTATGTTAAGGGATTAAACCCTAGTATAAGTAAGTTCTCTTAACCTTAAATAATCATTTTATAATAAATAATTTATTATTAATTAACTTCTTTTAAATTAACTTTTATTATAATATTGCAAGAGCAGAATGGCCCTCCATAATTTATATAAAATTTAAGTTTTTAAAATGTTCATTAAATATCTTTATTTTGGAGAAAAGACCAAAAATACATTTTTTTATTTATAAGTCCAGAAAACAAGTGAACTATAAAAACAAAAAACCCGCAAAATAGTGACGTTTTTAGCTACTACTACTACTACTACTACTACTACTAAAATAAAAAATTAACAGGCCTGATCGTTGGCTTAACAGTATCACAAGGGGCAGATGGGTGACATTTTTCAATAAATATTATATTTTTTTCCTTTTCGATCCCCATTGGAATAATTACAACCCTGTAGATGAAAGATGTACAGGGTGCCCCCATTATAGTTGCAACTGCTGGTACCTAAGTTATTAATGAAGATAGAAGCTTGTCTTTTTCGCAAACCAGAACTACTTTCTTGTGATAAATTTCATAAACGAAGCTTTTATAGCCCTTTTAAATGTGAAAATAAAATTCGGTTAGTATAGGTATAAAATTTTATTAAAATCTGTGGAGCGCTGTCGATCTATGTTAGGCCATTATCAGGACGACATTCACACAGATTGGTAATTCCAGTCAATGTAAATAAAACAAGGTTAAAAATTCAATAACAAATTTCACTAACCTCTACCAAAGAACAAACTTACGTACAGGGTATATGGTTATATTTTTGAATGGGGTCTAAACGCCTTATTGTTTGAGATAAAAAAATATTTTAGGTAAAAAAATTTTAGGGTCTTATAAGAACCGCCATGATTTGCTAGGAAAATAAACAAATAACAATTGCAAAGTAAACAAATAAGGATCGACTTTGTTATTTTAAATAGAACACCATGTATATTTTAAGCTCATTAAAAAGGGTATATTTTCCTGTTTGCAAAAATATATACTTTGTCTATGTTTGGACCACGAGCTATCGCAGAAAATAACTCTAAATCCTAGAAAAGTCAGCCGCTGTGATTCATAGACAATTTAACATGAGTAGCTTTAGTTTCATTTGTTTCTTTAAATATGACATTTCTGACTGGCTTTAATTGCGTGATTGATTACTTTTTTTTACTTTATGGGATATTTTCAGGAAAAAAAAGCAAAAATTAAAATAATAAAAAAAAGTATTACCGTCAAACACAAAATTATTATTGGACAGAGTATCCTAATTTAGTAACTTCCTTAACACCAATCGATTTATTATATCGTAAAATTTTTAAAGATCAAAAATACTCTGGCAAAAAAAACAGTTACTTGAAAAAAAAGAAAAGAACTAAATAGTTTTGTTTGCTTATTGTTAATATAGTTTTATAGAACCACTTTAGGTTGTTTAAATAAAAAAATATTACCAGAAAAAAACATAATGCTCCATTTTTTTATAATTCAATATTCATTATTTAGGACAATTTATTTATTTTAACCAAAACAAATAACGGGACTAAAAACAAATGAAACTAAAGCCGCTTATGTTAAATTGTCTATGAATCAGAGCGGCTGCTTTTCCAGGATTCAGAGTTATTTTCTGCCATAGCTGATGGTTCAAACATAGACAAAGTATATATTTTTGAAAACAGAAAAATATAGCCTTTCCAATGCATTTAAAATATACCTGGTGTTTTATTTAAAATATCAAAGTCGGTGCTCATTTGTTTAGTTTGCAAAATCCTGGCGGTTCTTAAAACACCCCAATACTTTTGTATTTAGCATATTTTTCTATCATAAACAATGAAGCATGTAGACCCCGTTTAAAATATACACCAATACTTTATACATAAACAGTAAAAACATTTTTTTTAATATTGCAAGGGTACCTTTTGTATCTAATTTGACTGACAACTTATTAGGTATATCGTTTTAGATATTATTAAAGGCATAACGGACAGTAATGTAATAACAAAGTAAGCACTTTAAGTCACCCAATACGAAATGTTTACATGTCGGTATTTGCGTTAGACTCTCTCCTTTTCAAACATGAAACGACTTCATTTAGCTTATCCTGTATAACTTTTTCTGCGGAATGCAGTGGCTTGGTCAGATGTATTTTAAATATTATTGTTTTAGAATATAAGTTAGTTGTTTTTTTATTGGAATGCCCTGTGTATTTGTTAAAAAAATTATTTATATTTACATAGGCTTTAAAAAAATATGTGATACTATGAGCTTGTGTCAATAAACAACATCAAAATTTCCAATTATCATAGTTTTAATCTAAAATTTTGCGAAGTTAGTAGTAGTATTAGCAAAGAATACTAATCCATAGAACACCACAAGTGAGATTTCAGCGTATCCTAAAATTTAAGTACCTACCCTGACCACCAGATAGCGAAAGTTGGCACCGGACCAATAAGAAAATTGGTCCCAGGATGCCCAGGTCGAGTTTCTATTGGTCGACTGGACTACTTTCGCTATCTGGTGGTCAGGGTAGGTACTAAACTTTCAGGGTACGCTGAAATCTCACTTGTGATGTTCTAAGGATAAGTATTATTTGGTATTAGTTAACAGGGTTTTTAATTGACTTGATTACTCTAGTAGTGCTTACGTTGAGATTTTCAAAATTAAATTTTGGTAATATTTTTTAATTATTTTTATAATCTAGAAAGGAAGCAATTTCTTGACCAAAATTAATGATTGGTACATGCCTTACTGTTAATAAATATGTTTTTGATTTATTGTTCGTATATTGTATTATGTTTATCTTTTATTTAAAAAAAACTCTATTAAGTAACTAAGGCAACTAAATTTTTTAATAAATGCGACATCATTTTTTATTTCATAGTTTTTTTATATGATAAATAAATTATACATATTATACTAACAATTTATTAAAAAATATTTAATATCAGCTATTTACCAATCAATAATCAATACTTCTGCTTAGAACAGTACTTTCTACCTACATTTACATAAAAAGATAAAACAATAAGAAGCTGATAAGCAAAATTCAGTTATAGAAATTGTCAATTCATTAAAAAAAACTGATTTGCTTGCATGGCCTACTGCAGATTTGGATTAATATATGAAATTGGTTTAGTCGTTGTTTATAAAATAAGTTTAAAGGTATATATTTTTAAAAAGCTTATAAAAAGACAAATGTTCTGATTAAGTATCCAGGGTGTTTCATTAAAAATACTAACCTTCAGTCAATATTACAAAAACGATAATATTTAAGAAAAATCTGACCATTTTACCCTGTATTCTACAAAAAATTATGTAAGAATCGTTATTATCTTTTAAGTTAGGTTAGTCAATTGAGATACAAAGCGGTACCTAAAAATGCAATATTTTTTAAAATCACCCTGTACATCAGAAACTATATAAGAGGGCTATGATGACAGTTTTGTTTATAGCATCTTTTATTTAAAAAAGTTGCTTAGATTCGCAAAAACCGCAAGGTTCTATCTTTATTAATTACTAAGATTACCCCGCAGTTGGACCCAAAATGGAACGCCATGTACATACACTGTGTGCAAAAAGTCCCGGAACCCCTTAATAATTCGCAAATGCGCTCATTTATCGAAAAGTCTTCCAAATAAAGTTTATAGATATATTTTAGATCCATTTTATAAAAATATGTTTACATGTACAGGGGGCATCACAACGAAGATATAGACACAAGTTACCTTTTTTAAATGGAATGGTGTATATTTTATTGGATTTTTGAATTCTCCACAAAATTTTAACATGACTTTGTGTAACATATGCTATACCT
>JACEGR010002530.1:0-126544 GCA_014170235.1 Listronotus bonariensis | reverse complement strand
GTTGTTAGTTTTATGTGTGTAGATTATGCTGCAAGTTTACAATATTTACAGGGGCAATCGCTTTATGTTGTTTTCTCGTTTGGAGCTGGTTGAAAAGCTCAACCATGTAGGCGTCAACGATTTGAAATTCAAGTGTTTAATGTCATAGTCAAAAATGTACTGGCTGTATCGGCTTAAACCCAGCGGAAGCCATATAAGTGATCAGTGTATTTGGAATACTTCGGCAATTAATGTATTTAACGGTAAAGAGAGATTTTGAAAAAAAAGTCAAATTATCGTCAGCTCCTACCCAGATGACGTGAAAAATGGTTTGGACAATATACTGGTGCATTTTTGCTGAGCTGCTAAAAAAATGTAGCTGCTGGGTATTGACAGCAAAAAACAAAAGGCTTTGGAACTTCAATTTTATAAAATTCTAATAAAAAATTAATTGAAATCGTGTTTTCCAAATGTGGACATATTGTTACTTATTTACTTGAGTTTGATTTTCATAAACTGTATTCTAGAAGCGTCCTTTTTACCATTAAAATTAGTAAAAAGTGTGTAAAAACACAATAGAAAAGAACGTTTTAATGACCTCACTATAATGAATATTTAAAAAAATAGTTAGAAATATTAATTTATTATTAAAAGCCTTTTGTAAATGTTCTGTTTTATTTACTTTCTAAATTTCAATAGGCAATGTAACTCAAGGGCCCCCACATTTGCTACTGGCCCCACGTCGGTTTTATCCGGTACCAAATAAATCCCATTGTAAGAAGTAGAAAATATAACAAAAATAAACGGAAAAATAAATTTTGGTCAATTTGTGGTTGAAGGGGGATTAAAACATAGAAAATAACAAAAACTTTATACTGTAACTTTTTGAATTTAAAATATTAATTTTTACATTTTATTTTGACTTTATATTGAAAAACTCAAAAATCAAAATTTTTCTACCTTCTCGCTATTTTCTCTACATTTTTCACTGGGTTTCTTTGATATATTTTGTTTTGGTTTCAAGAATTATCGACCCTAGTTTAATAATGATTTTAAAAAAACGGATCTGAGTTTTGTTGCATTTTGTAAAAAAATACCATTGAAATGTATATTTTTTACACCATTAGAAAGAAGAGATAATAACGAACAAAACGATCCGACTTTTTGGAAAATGCCGATATTTTGACACGTAAATTTTCGATTGAAAATAAGAGTACTTTTTGATATTAAGTCAAAATAATTGAGAAAAAATAAATATTTTAAACCAAAGGAAAATTAGTGTATTTGGGACATGCAGAGGTACGTTTTCACCAAGCTTTGTAATTTTTTTCTTCTGTAAAAGATAAAAATAAAAACCAAAAACGATGTCATCTTGTAGCTGATGATGGAAGCACCGCGCATGAGCATATTCATGCCTTAATTCACTTTACGAATGGAAAAACAGTCTTAGCATTGAAAAAACGACTACAAAGACTTGGAAAAGACTTCATTCCAAAACAACATTTAGGATAATTTTGTGTTTGGATCATGCAATCGGCGTACTACGATACATTGCTTGTGCAGATGGTCAGGAACCTAAAAGTTGTAGATTTTCATTGCCTACATTTTTGCTATTGACCTTTTTCAATAAGACTTGTAGTGTTGCCGAAAATCTAGAAAAACCATATTTTACACTTAAATAACACCCTTCCTTCTTCTCCTTCCTAACCTTAAATCGCCCACAATTTATTTTTTGTTTAATTTGTGTCATATTCTTTACATTTTCTAATGTGTTTCATCTTCCTATTTTTTTTAGCTCTTTTAAGAGCTTTGGCATTGGTCAATTAATGCAATGTAACAGTAAGCAAAATTCCTTTATAAAGGGAATACGACATTCTGCCTTATTGAGTAGTGGTTGTTTTGACGTTACCAGGAACAATTTTAGACCAGGTTATTAAACGGGATAAATGTCAACAGCAGTGCTGGAAAAATATTATTTATAGTATTGTGAGAACAACTGTTTGCACAACACTTTTTATTTATTATAAAGATGCAACTTTAACAATGCAAAAGGAAATGCACAAATTCTAGTTGTCAATAAATTGATCATCGGGTGTCGAAATACAATACAATAATTTTACCCAATATATAAAACTTTGTAAAAAGTCAGTGACGTACTTTTCTTCTCAACAATATTGGCTGATGTGCCCACTGAGACGCCACTGGACCGAATAATCCTAATCTAAGTTAATCTTTACCAGCGCCCAATTACACTAAATATGTGTACTAAATTTTATCCAAATCGGTAAAAGGGTTTTTAAGATATTTAAAAATATCTCCTTTTTTTTTTAATTTACGCCATGTATCTCACAAACAAAGCAAGTCTGGACATATGTTAATAGGAACTTTTTTATATAAAATTACATAAGAAATAACTTCCTTAAATTTCGTACCGTAGTTAGAAACCACCCTGTATATGTGTTTACTTTTTACGTCACTTGGTATTTCAAATAAAAATCTTATTTGTTCTATAAGAGGTATTTGGCCTGTGCAAGTGCCAAGCTTTTCAGTTTTATACCTCAGACAAGATAAATAATGCAAATCTGGATAGTTTCCTTGGGTTTCCTTTGATGTTTACTCTGTGGAAAGTGCTAGCTTCTTAGACTTTGCGCGGGTTATGTGAAAGTTAGAATAAACCGTAAATTTGTAAATAAAAATGAACCTGCAAAAAAATTAGCTTATTTAAAATAATTATTTATTAATAAAATATCAATAATAACTGCCAGTGCCGTACAAATTTTTTTAGCAAAAATTGTTTGCGATAATTATTCCAATTTTATTATAAAGTATTGAGGTTCTTAGGTAGGGTAGGCCAGGGCCAGACTTAACAATAATTGGATTTTTAATTATAGATTGTAAATGTTTTAACATTTAGGCATAATTTTTGTGTTATATGATGCTTTAGTCCCTTAGGTATAATGTTATTGACAAAATTAAACATTTAAAAAGTAATCTTTAAAAAGATCATTTTTTTTTGAAAGTCACTTTCAGATTTTTTTGTACTTTTAAACCGTAGTTATACCCATTTCGTCAACGTTAACAATTTAAGATGGATTTAAGCGTGCCTTCTAGCACGTATCTGTATTTTTCAAAAACGGTTTTTTTTATCTTTGGACAAACCACGAAGGCTAAAAGCCTAAATACTAACGTATTGTGGGTGTCTTAAGCGAGGTAAGAGGAATTTTGTTGACACGGGACTTAAATAATAATATATAAATAGAAGTTCGGGGCCTGTCCAGTTGGACAGTATAAGGATGAATACGCGCGGAACCACGAGTTTCTCTGTTGGGAACCGTGAGTGGAGGAACTATACTGGACAATTCTTCAGAAGCAGAAGCCATGGAAGTACCTATAAAAAAGCGATAAATCCCCACAGCCCGACGATGGGCAAGAAAGGGGAGCCCTTCTGTAAGTAAAGGATCATTAACACGTTCGCTACCAAGCGGCTCATATATGAGCCAGTACAATTTTTAAAATAGACCACCGGCTCAAATGTGAGCCGGCTACATTATAATACTAAATGCGAGTTTAAAAATTCGGGGTTTCCTGTAGCGGTTTTGTTTTAAAACACGGTCTGTGTAATGCTTCGGCTCGTATGTGTGTCAGGTGGTCTCGGTGTAGCATTTAGTATAAGTATAGTATTTATTTTAGTTCATTTTTTGGATATTTAGAATATATTTTTGTTTAGTTTTTTTATGTCAAAGATATCATAGAAGCAATTTTTCTTTTACTTATTTTTTTAGATATTTAGATAAAAAAATTATGTAGTCTTTTGCCAAAAATTTTGTACAAGAAATATATTTTTTTCTAGATTTTAGTTTAGTTTTTTAGATTCTTAGAATATTTTTTTTTTATTAACGATTTTTGATATCAAAAATGTACCTATATACTGTTAGTAAATACCTATATCTAGCTAGCCAGGTCTATTTAAAAAAAAATTAATAAAATGGACCACCGACTCATATATGAGTCGGGTTAAATAAACACTCAAATATGTTAAATTCCAACACTACAACTAATTAACACATCAATAAACATCAAAAGAAAGTAATTTTACAAAAAATAATAAAGTGGTTTATGGGGTCGAAACACAAAAATGACCCTCGGTAGCGAACGTGTTAATGAGACGAATAGCTCTTCTTTGAATAGAATCAAGAATGCTTAGGGTTGTGAGGGACGCCATGCCTCAGACAATGAGAACAATATTCCAAGGGAGGTTGGATTTGGGACACATATAAAGTGTATAAATTAGAAGCGGAAAAAATACTTTTTGGCTCGAAAGAGAAATCCAAGCTTTTTAAAGCTGCCGTGGCTATAGATACAATGTGTTTATGCCAGTTAAGGTTACTTTTAAATGTGACGCCCACAAGATTGAAGGTGTCTTTGGTCTGTAAAACTTGGCCGCTCATAAGTACAGGATGAGTATTTGATGACTCTTTTCGCGACAAGGAACATGATTGTGTTTTGGATGCTATAAAATGGACGAGATTTTTGGCGCCCCAATGCAATATTAAATTAAGATCCTGTGGAAGAGATATCTGCATCGCTCTGCGTTTGTTTTCCAAGTGAGGTTTAGTGATGGGTTTAGGAACCTAAAAACTGGAGTGACGGGTACTATCGTCGGCGAAACTATGAATAGGATTAGTTGTGGACGAGAGAAGGTCGTTGATGTGAAGAAGAAACAATGTTGGTGCCAGAACTGAGCCCTGAGGGACTCCAGCATTTACTTGGTGAAAGCTCGAAAAATGGCCGTCCACAATAACTGATATACGTCGATCAGATAGATAGCTGGAGAGCCAAGTACAGAGTTTAGTTGAAAGACCATACCAGGGAAGTTTATTAAGAAGTGCGGCATGCCAGACATGGTTGGTACGTTGATCCCATTAAAGGAAGTAGCCCCGCCTAAACTTGTTGCTTTAAGGTTTCAAATTGATAACCCAGGTTTTTCTTCATAAAACTTGCGACCCAGTCATTATGCGCCATTTTATTACCTTTCCATTATTCTGTTACCTCTTAAATATTGTAAAAAGTAGCACATTGATATGTCAATTTTTTTACTTTAGCGAAAAGTAATCCAAAATAATATATTTGCACACTTTATCAACTATTCTGCTATTATTGCTTCCTGTTCGCGACTGAACACCAACTGGGTTTTATTGTATTATACATACTTCCACTGGTATACCCTTTAAAGAAAAATGTAAACTGGGTTTCTTTAAACACCGATCCAACTTTCTCAGGGGTGGAAGTTTCTTTTAAACTAACCACTTCTAATTTCGATGTGGCTTGTTCACAGGGTGGTTCTACATTTTAGTAGGTATGATTTGCTATTTAAAGTAGGAACTTTCTAAGCTAAATTTGTTACAGAAAAACTACTATTAAACAATTAAATTTTATTTAAAGCAAAAATAAATTGTTAAATAATGGTGAGTTTAACTAAATAAAGGCTTGAAAAAGAACGAATAGTCTTTAAGATCTGATTTCTAAATTACCTTACAGTTTATTGTCAGTAAATTTGTCCAGTCTGCACAAGCACATTCACTTTAAATCACTATTACAATTATTGTACAGTATATCTGTTGAAAGTCTCAAGACATTTTGTCTGCGGTGTTATTTTATGTTGTAATGCTCAGGAACGAGTTAAAAAATGAAAAGTTGAGAAAACCTTAGTGTTTTCACGGAATGTCTTTTCTAAGACAATTTGTACAAACAGTTTGCACAAAACAGCTGGGAATAGCAAAAAGAAAAACTTTTTTGACCTTGACGTTCTTTTTGTAATAGTTGTCCTTTTGACAAGTCTATTACGTAATCTTTGTAACCTTATGTTACATGAGGAGCCCCAATACACTTTTGGGGGTGAAAATTTAAGAGGAAACCTTACGTTCTCGTAAATTTAACCGGGAAAAAGTACCCTTTTGTTACACGAGTAAAGTCTTAATCTACTCTTTGGGGGTGAAAAGAACCCTGGCGTTCATTTTCTTCAACTTGAGCGCGAGATGTAACCTTTTGTTACTAGGTACTTAAGCGGTCTCGAGTAGACACACTTGGGGGAAATTATAACGATGTTATAATTTCCCCGGTGTTGAGTAGACACTGAATTTGGAAATATGAGTTTTGGGGAAAGAAACTGAAATAGAGGTGGGTCCAAAGAAAAAGAAAATGGGTAAACCAATAAAAATATAGAAACAAATTAAAACAAATATGGCTTCCATAATTTAGAAATCCTATTGGTCAACTAAAAGAACCAATATCTAGGGTGAAATTATTAAACGTTATTCTCGGAACTAGTCAAAGCCCCGACAAAGCATGCCGAAATCGCTGTAGCGCAAGCCGCCAAAAGCGCGGCCGCGTTTGTGTTAAAGCGGGAGAAGCCCGGCGGAGATCTTCAAATGCTTATTTCTGATAGCGGTATTTCGCCGAAAGGAGACATGAACCGGGGTTAAATAAACAAAGAATTTAAAAATAGATGAATATTCTTAGAAGTCAGTAAAAGATTATTTGAGGTTTTTAAGGAAGTAAATTTGAATAATTTGCAACTTTGTAAGAAAATAGAGAGTTTTCGCAACACCCTTCTTTTGTTTTACAAAATATTTGAGTAAAACGTAGCAAACCTGAAATTTATTCGACACATCCCTATAATTTCTGTCTTTCCATCACTTTCATTGCAGTCCACTCTAAATATTTTGACCACCGCGTGATTTTGCGTTTATATGCTCTAAACTAGGGTAGGGAATAACGCGTTAATACTGACCCCCGCCAATTTGTTAATTATAGCCCCAAGGGTACTTTTTGAGTTTTTAAAACATAGCTGAAAATTGGTTAGAAGTTAGGCTAATTCAATAATGTAGCATTATTAGGTATTAACAAAGACAATTGTAGTTTTACTATAGACTACCAGAACAATGCGAAATTTTTCAGCTTGGACGCTGGCTTGGCTGAATTTATGAAGCGACAAATTATACGTACTGTTTACATGGGTACTTGATGGATACCCGCTTTATAAACGCCACAAAGCGAGCGTCCAAGCTGATGACCAAAAATTTGGCATTGTTCTGGGTGTCTATAGAGAAACTACAATTGTCTTTGGTATTAATTACGTTTCTAGAAAAACAAAACCTTCTCTTAAAACCAAATATTTGATGCGTAATTCAAAAGATTGTAAACTTAAAAAATTAGTTGTACCCAAAAAGTTGACCACACAGCTTACTTTTTTGGCCTATTGAGCTCAGCTGGCTAGTCTCACGCCACGCGGTGTGGTCTAGTAGACATATTAAAGAATGCGCTGTAGTTATAATATATACCGGGTGTTGCTCCGTCGAGCGGGACATAGGGAATCCCATGTAAATTTTGAAGTAGTCAAATATTGGCTCCCCTAATTATTTTAGAAAAAATGCCAATAAGATTTATTGAAGAGCACAATAAGTTTCACCCAAAATGAAAATTTAAGCATTTTTCAACGAATAAGTAAAGAGTAAACTGCTTAAATACTTCTGCAACGTAGTATCTCATTATGCACTCTGTACTCTAGAAATCAATAATAAAAACACCATATCGATTTATCAGTAACAATTTAGATCAATAATTTATAATGTCATTGCCAAAACTGAACAATTTTATACGGGAATTTCAAAAGAATCCTCGCATTTCATTTTAGTTTACAGCTAATTCCAACACATGCACTCACAGTTACGCAAGACAATAAAACAAATTGGTCTACATTTAGAAATCCATTTATGACGAAAATATCAGGGTTTAATTAAATGCTCAAATATTCCTACATTAACTACCAGACAATAACCCAAACGATTATAAAACTCATTTCTTACGTTGGCTAGTTGGTACATCGATATTCTGGCACATTCAGCGGAAATAGCATTCCTTAGCTGGTCTAAATTTTCATATTTTTTATTGGTATAAATCTTAGTTTTTAATGTCTTCATAGAAAAAAATCGTTTGCCGAAAGATCCGGAGATCTGGCTGGCCAAGAGATTGCGTGGTTCGGGCCTTTGATGTCGTTATTAAATGCGTATTCGTACACAGCTCTGGTACTGTGTGCTGGGCAGCCATCCATTTGATACCAAATCTCTTGATTTTCACAAGCAAGGTTGTTCAAAGCAGGCTATTGTCAATTTACTTGGTATTGGCCTATTGGGAAAATAGGCTGCAAACATGTCCGCTACTCTTCGATAACTATTTCCCTAATAAAACAATTTTATACTAGTGATTTTTTCTTGATTTGAGTAGTTCATTATTTAAAAATGATGTAACATTGATCTGACAACTTGAGAGTAAGAGGTTAAATAATTTTTCTGATATTTTATTATAAACTTCTAATAATACAGGGCGCGTAAGAAGATAGAAGATTCGTAACTTATTTTAGCAATTATCTCTTAGCTGGCGGACTAAGAAAAACTGAACTTTGTACACTGGGTACAACTTTTATGCTCTTTAAGGAATCCTAATAACATTTTCTTCTAAAATAATTAGGGAGCCAATATTGGACCATTTCAAAATTTACATGGGATTCCCTATGTCTCGCTCGACGAAGCAACCCCCGGTATAGTTCTGAAGAAGTTGGCTTTTTAATACTTACATCTGATAATTGTAGCCCCGGTCTTCCCCAAATAGTGTGTCGAAAAAAATATGTCTACGTAAGTTGGCGTCATATTGCAAACTTTTTATTACTGATTTTACGAAAAAGTTATTTTTATAAAAGTTCTTCATGGTCCAAAACCTAAAAAGCAACCATTAGATATCACATTTTATAAGTCATCTACGACGTTAGGCCACAAATGTAGTTGGAACCAAAGAGTAAGGGCCTGTATTTTTTTAATAACCAAAAATGTTATAAAAAAAATATATATTTAAAATTAAAATCTACTATAAAAAATGTAATATAATATTGGTAATTTACAAAAATATTAATTTTTATTTTTTCCCCAATGTTGGTAAAAATTTAGGTTTTTACATACATCAGTACAATACATAAAATGATTATAAATTTTATAGCACAATTTTAAACACTTTTTATTCAACACTTACATATAATATCTACATAATTGATCAGATTTTAAGGATATAAAGTGTACTATAAGTCACTAGTGAGCTAAAGTACCCTTTTGCTCACTAGTGAATTATAGACAATACAAAATTTTGTTACTGGTGTTGACAATGACAAGTAACAAATAATGGATGACGTTTTCAAATTATTTTCGATATTAAAAACGATTTATACGAAAGTGTTGGATAAAATTTTGTATTAGACACGTGAGTTATTACATATAAGTCACTTAAGAAAATTACCTCTCTCGCCATTCGGGCTCAAGAGTTAAACTTTTCTTGCGTGACTTATATGTAATATAACTCACATATCTAATAAATAACTATTATCCAACACTTACATATAATATCTACATAATTGATCAGATTTTGAGGATATAAAGTATAGTTATAAGTCACTAGTGAGCTAAAGTACCCTTTAGCTCACTAGTGAATTATAATTAATAATTAACCCGTATTTACCAACAAAATGCATTACAACCAAACAAGCTTGCTTTCCAAAAAATACAAAATTTTGTTGCTGGTGTTGACAATGACAAGTAACAAATAATGGATGACGTTTTCAAATTATTTTCGATATTAAAAACGATTTATACGAAAGTGTTGGATAAAATTTTGTATTAGACACGTGAGTTATTACATATAAGTCACTTAAGAAAATTACCCTCTCGCCCTTCGGGCTCGAGAGTTAAACTTTTCTTGCGTGACTTATATGTAATATAACTCACTTATCTAATAAATAACTATTTTTTCAAATTAAGTGACTTACTAAAATTCTAAAGCGGGTAAAAAATTGTTAAAATACCACATATTTTTAACCGTATATATCAAGTTAAAAATATACAAATTTGTAATGAAGCAAAATAAATAAAATTAATAGTTTAAAAAACTAAAAAAACACGCTTTTATATGCAACCGAACTAAAAATTAGAAAATAATTTTTCATTAAAAAAAATATTGTAACTTCATAGTAAAAAGCGTGGGGTGCTTAATATATTAAATGTTATAATTATTATATTTGCCAATATCTATGATGGAAAAGTTATGAAATATATAGTAAAATGCACCCCACGCTTTTTTACTATGAAGTTACAATATTTTTTTAATGAAAAATTATTTTCTAATTTTTAGTTCGGTTGCATATAAAAGCGTGTTTTTTTAGTTTTTTAAACTATTAATTATTTTTCATTTTTAGTTCGTTATATCAATTAATTTTTTAAAAATAAATGCTCCAGTTTATTCACTAAAAAATTTTTCGCCATTTTGTCAAGAGTAGCAAAGTTTTTCAGATGGACTTTCTGGAAAATAACCTAATATAAAATTTGAGTAAAATCGATTCAGATCGAACTCTTGAAATGGCCGGTGGTTGGTACCACTGGGACGTACAGGTGACAGATGACACTTGGTGGTATCAAGCAGTGGTTATAATAATAATATAATGGAATTTTTTTTTTCCTGGCGATCCAAAGCAGGATAACGGGATACTGTTTGCAGATTATTGCATTGTCATGGGTCCTTAATACGTGTGCAAAGTTTCAAAGAAATCGAATAGCTGGAAGTTGGTTAAAATTAGGCTCAAAGATTCCGTTACATAGATAGCCAGATGGATAGATATACAAATTTGTAGAGAAGCAAACTAAATAAAAGTGTGTATTACGTACTCGTATATTCTTAAATACATTTTTTCAAAGAAATATTTACAGCACGCCAACCGAATTAGACTAACCTACTTTTATACATAAATATCCAGTTAGATATCTTCTACCAAGTTTAACTTTATCTTTTTGAGTTTAGAATTTGTGAAGTTTAAAGTTATATCTAACAATATCGGAGTTGCATTTCTCGAGAATATGTTTATACACGCAGAAAAGTAAATTTGCTCACTGTTCAAGTTTTCCTTAATATTATTTTTTTAAAACTTTAACGGGAAATAGCTATTTATGTATCAAAGGCGTTTTTTTTTCACTCCCTTTCGGGGTCATCCCACCCAGGTCCGACGACCGCCCCTGGGTGGTGCACTGCAGCCTGGAAGGCTTATTTTACCTTGACCCTACTCCTTCTCATTCACACACCATTCATTCCATAACTTGATGGCTGTTGCTCGGTCCGCATCCCCAAGCAGAACACCGTGTGCCGTTGCCCAAACACCGCTGTCGCCGGACACCCATCCAAATTATGGGCGCATTCCACTGCTTAAATGTGTGTTTATGTTTTACCCATCTATTATTGATCTGTAATACCTTAGAAACGGAATATGCTATGGTAGCAATAATACCTCGCTATCACATCTAGGGCATTATAAGCGGGCATTATGATAATGCCCGCTTATAATGCCCTAATGCGCTAATATGGAAATTTTATTGCTTATCCAATTTTATTTCTCTCACAATAAAGATCAAGTTTATACAAACATATGTATTAAAATAAAATCAATAACTTACCAGTTCCTGAAAATATGCCATTAAACGGTTTCGGTTATTTGAAGAATTGCGTTCGCATCTTTCCAAATACCAATATGCCATACTCCCGATCATACTGTTGCCTTGATTTAACTGGCAAAAGATTTTCGGTCGCTTTTATGGCCTTTCTCTTATATTTTGTGGAATTTCTTCCATTTTGAGCAAATCGTTAAATAAAAATGCCAACTGACTAACTGATAGAAACATCAAAGTCAAACTTAACACCAGTCTCCAGGGGGGCACTCGGGCACGTGCCCCCCAGAGCCCTAGGCCTAGGATTAACCTATATGTATATAGTTATTTAAAATAATTTTTTTATTGAGTATTCTACTAATAAAAATAAAATTTTATGAATAATACGGCCTGATCTCCATATAGAAGGTCTGCCGCTGGGCTTTATACAAGGATCTTGCGACAGCCCCTAACTATCGTCTCTGTGCTTCCATGCATGATTGGTTGCATACCTACTGAGTGTAATGCGTAGTAGTATTGACGAACCAATGTACAATCCTGAATTTTTAATGGTAATATATATTCTATTCTATTCTATTCTATCGCGTTTCGCGCTTATGTGATTGTGTATAGATGCTTTTAACAGAAACCGCGCATTTTCCATTTTGCAATACAGTTTATTTCGTTTATCTTTCTTTAGTGATTTAATATTATAATTTCTCCCGAGGAGGTATTAAATGAAATGGCTAAAGTTAAAAGACGGCTAAATATAAATATTTAAATTTTATTTATTCTAATTTAGTTTGTCCTACAAATAACATGTAATACTCTGTTTACTGTTTTTTGTCAGTTTTTTGTAATAAAATACATTTACAGAAGCAGTGCTTTGATTTTTACATAAATCGTTGTATTATATAATTGACCTATTACAGATTTTTGTAAATAATTTTAACAAATATTTTTTCGTGTTCTACATCCTTCGTTATTTTTTTGCAAAACTACTACTTATTAAAAAACAAGCCAACGTTACTCTTCGGTTTTTGGCTACTTGTGCCCCCAGAATTGTTTCCTGGATACTCCGCTTGATACATTGTTGATTGCGCCATCCCTCGGATATGCTCCTAAGCTATGCAGCTAAACAAAGACAAATAACGTAGGATTCTAACCACTAAACCCAATTTTTTTGCCAGTGGCGCCATCTACACAATTATTAACAAAGTAGTATTTACCGCGAAATTTAAATTAATTTTATTGAAAAGTATTACAAGGTGTTTCAACTCTATTTATACACGAAACAACTGTGTCCCTGTACAAGCTAGAAAAAAACTTTAAAAAAATACGTTTTTGTAACGCTAATTTTATTGACAGTATTGGTAAATATACTAAGTGTCTCGAAAACAAAATTTTTATTCTCAAGTAAGTGTTTTTAAATGGAACGCCCTGAATGTTTTGACCAGTTCAGACTTGCTATTAAATTCTTCATTAAAAATGCACTATACGTAAATTCTTTAGGATTTTTAGAATAAGTAAATGAATAAGTATCTAAAATATTAAATAATTAATTTCATGTTATCACGTTACCTGCCACTCCAAACTATTTTTAATTATTTAGAGCGGATATACTATTTTTTACTTTACTTTTTACCTTTAATAATTATATCGACATGCTAGTGATATAGTAAAGATCAGCAATACAATTAAATAGTCATGATTTGTCAAAAATACAGTAAGTTCCACTTAAAAATTATTAAATAGTAAACACATTTTTAACACCTTGTACAAGTACCTATACTGTCAATAAAATAAATATATTTTCCAAACAAAAACATTTTTTATTTTAAGCTTTTTTTTATTAGGTATAGGGGTGAAGTTATTTTGTGTATGAATAGAGTTGGGACACCCAGTATCTTCTGGTTAGTTAAGTACTATAACTAGAAAACTTAAGTTTTAATTTTGAGATACTTAAAGAGATAGGGTTAAACGTAAACATGTTGATATCGTAATAGAAATATACTATTCTTCTGAATGACCAATTTTTTTAGTTAATGAAGAGTGCATATCTGTTAAAGTATCAATGAAATTGTATGTGTTTTGCATAATTTCTTTAAGTAACTTTAAATTACAAATTTAAAGTTATTAAGTTATAAGGGATGAAAGGAAATAAAGGATAAAAGAAAGTCCGGGTTATCTATAGACTGTCAACGGATGGGGTTTACAAGAGGACAAACGGATAAAAAGAAATCATTTTTTTAGAAAAAGATTTTTCCGAAGAAAATTTTTGCTTGTATACAAAATGTGATTCACGAAGAGACAATGTTGATTTTGTATACAGGGTACAAAAACTTAAAAAACATTATTTTTTTCCAAGAGTAAACTACCTTTATTTTTCATTCTTAGGCAAAATGTCGTTTAGAAAATTTATAAAGAATAGCATTTTAAATTACTTTATTTATTTTACAAAAAGCTTTATGAAATTGATTTTGCTGTTATCAACAGTGGATTATTTTAAATTTTTATAATAAAATAGACTAAAAACTGTCATAACTTGCTTTTTAAATACCCGCCTCCCCACAAATTCATATACAACACAATTTTCCAACTGTAAATGAATGTGATCAAGGCATTTTCGCCAAATTATGGAGAAAATGTTATATTATTTTTTTATTGATAATAACTTTATTCTAAAGAAATTTTTCCAAATAACATTTTACCTAAAAATTAAGTGTTTACTCTTAGAGAAAAATCATGCTTTTCAAGTTTTCGCGCACCCTGTATACAAAATCACAAGCAGAAATTTTTATTAAGAATAATTTTTTTTGCCGAAAAACTAAATTTTTTATCTATTTGTCCTATTGTAAACCTCATCCGTGGACAGTCTGTATATTATATGGAAAAATATTTCAGCCCCTATATTATTTTTTATTTATATTATCCTTGCCCACGCAGCTAGTAAAAATCTACGCTGATGTTTCATTGTTTGGGTTCTCGTAAGCATATGTGTGGATGTTGTGTAGATTTATTATGCCATCACGAAGTGCGAAACCAGCTTCGTCCGTGAATAAGATGAGGCCAATTAATCGATTATCGTTGTTCATGCTCAGCCACGATCTGATTGCGCATTTCCAGCCGTTCTCGGCCGATCATCGTCATAAAGAGCGCTGCTGCCATTTGTGAATGAAACGGGTAGAGTTCGTTCTTCCTTTAGTACCTCCATGAACCAGCCTGACGAGGAGCCGCACTTCATTCCCAATTTCCCTAGTACTAGTTACCTGGATTATCTTCAATAATTTCAAGCACTCTTTCTCTCTCTGTTGCACGGTTCTAGCAGTTCTAGGTCTTCCCTATTTCCATTATAACTTTTAAAGGAACCACATTCCGCAAGCCTTCTGTGCACACTGGAAAATGTTTGAGCAAGGGTGTTCATTTAAGACCTTTTCCACTCGACAATTATCCTTGAAACGAGACAGATTTGAGAAAATCGCCGAAACATCGTCGGGTAGATGTGAGCGAGGTAGACGCCATTACAAAAATTGGACGGCGCCCCCTTTAACCCCCTTAACCACCCAGGGCCACCACCCCAGAATTCTTAAATAAGAAGAGCGGGTCGGAGTGATACATCGGGCTCCTGACGAGTACTTTCTAACTCCTAGAACAGCAAAGTCAATATCTTCACCTGTTGCAACATGACGGTACTTTAGCACTGCCTAAATACTGATTTGGATGGCCAGTACTGAGACCAATAAAGCTAGATGTACTTCTAACGTGGCGCTTTCAAAAGCTCATTTAAAGAGGTCTTTTTAATGGTGATACTGGTAGTAATATACAGGGTCTAGAATTGAAAAAGTACGTACTTTCTCTCAACAACCCTTGTATATTACTACCAGTATCACCATTAAAAAGACCTTTAAAAGAGCTTTAAGAAAACGCCACATTAGGGTAGGTGCATCTAACTTTATTAGTTTCGAAATATGGCCATCCAAATCAGGTATTTAGGTAACTTTAAAGTACCGCCATTTTGTAATAGGTGGAAGACATCGACTTCATATTCTAGGGTTATAAAGTACTCGCCAGAGCTTTAAAATGATGTATCACCTCGACCCGCCTTCTCATTTAAGAATTTTGGGGTGTAGTGGCCCCCTGGCGGTTAAGGGGTTAAAGGGGCGCCGTCCAATTTTTGTAAAAACGTTCCCCCTCAATAAATATCTTGACGTGTTTCTGGCGACTTTTCTCAAATCTGTCTCGTTTCGAAGATAACTTGGAGTGGAAAGTTTTGAAATGAACACCCTATTTTATTAATTTTTTCAAACGTTTCGGCATTATGCCTTCTTCACTGAATTTATCTAAAACTAAATGACAAAGTTGCTTTTTACATTATTAAAGTTAATATTACGAGTTATTTTTTTCCTTGATTTTACATTAACATTAAAAATATGATTTTGTTTTTGCTTACCTTGAAAGGAAATTAGTCCAATTGTGTCAGTTTTTTTCAATTAAAAAACACATATATCTACACTAAAACAATACAAACATTTTAAAACTTAAGACGTATACAGTTAAAATTTGTAATTAATACTGGAAAAAGCAAGAAGTTCTCTTGGTATTTGATAAAAGGATAAGAATTCAAGAAACGGATTTTTTGTTATTATTAATATATGTGAAAATATTTAATTATTTTTTACCTTTTTGGTACTTGTTGTTTTTATTTAAAATTGGAATAATGCAAAACAATTTATTTAATTAGAAATGTGATATTATTTTTATTTAATTTTTTTTAACTTTTAAAGAGTGAAAATAGAAAACATTTGGCTTGCTACTCGTATTATGTATCTAATTAATGACGTCATAATAACATTGACTTAATGTTTTTATGTCTGTGTTACATTAATAAGTGTTTATGTTTTTTTTTATAAAAGCATTTCTAAAATTCCTTTTCTTATGATTGAACACCTTTTAATTTTCAATTTGGACCTAAATGCCAAGAATTTAAACTAAGAATATAGTTCAAGGGTTCAATTTAAATGTTGTAGAAAATTTAATTTTATGTCAAAATTAAAACTTAAAGCATAAAAATAAAAATATATAATTGTCAATTTTTAATATTCCGCATTGCAACTTAACTAATATTTAAAGTGAAAGCATAATACAAAAAAAAAAAATAAGATTAAATGTGTGTTAATGCGTTATGTAAGAAAATTGGAATAAAGAATATTTGTTTCTTTAATTTTCTAACTCTAAATTTCAACATAAAATTTAATTTTCTACAACATTTACTTACAAAATTTTGTCCTATTTTTAAAAATAAAAGTGATTTACTTTTGAATATTTTTCATATTTTTAGTTATAACCCTCCCTGTATATTACCAATCAGAGTTAAATTTTGTAATTATTAGTATTGGATCATGCAACCAGTATTTTTTTAAAAGGACGTTTAAAATTACAAAGCTTTTGGCCCTTTTGTCCTCTTGTAACAGCTATCCTGGGATACACGGTATGTCTGTCTGTTATAGTATAAAAATGTAATAGAAAAGGTATTTTTTTCAAATTTGAAAAAAATTGTTTTAATTCTACATAGAAATTTCACTAATAAACAACAATAAAGTAATAATAAAATATTAAAAAATATGTTCTTGCCATTTCCTGTCATTGGCTTTTATGAAAAGACGAATCATGAATAGAAAATTGAAATTTTTGGTAAAGTTTAAAATCAAAATTACGTTCAAATAAATATTTTTGCCAAAAAGTGCCTAATAAACCTAAATAAAAGTATATAGGATGTTAGGTAGGTAATTTTCTCGAAAATGGCGCACCATAAAAAAGAACTAATTGGTCCATAATATTTTACAGAAAAACTGCACTTAATAACCTACTTAAACTTTTTTATAACTAATAAGAAACGAGTTTAAGAAGATTGTAAACACGATATAATATACATATAAAAATAACCACAATAGCCCTGAAAAATCAAACATTCTGTACAGGGTTGTCCAACGAAGGGTAAACACCCTCGTAATTTCTTTATTTTAAAAGATATTAAAAAATGGTTTATACAAAGTTGTAGAAATTTTAGAGGAGAATATGAGCAGTTTGCCATGAAAACAATTAAACATCTAATAAAAAATTTATACGAAAAAAATATGGTTGTCTCCCTTATTTTAAATGGAACACCCGGTATATTATGTGATTTTTGGATTCTCTAGAAAATTCTAAACCTTTTCATATAGGGTGTTACATGTCTAAAGTTAAAAGTTTCGGAGCAATGGACAATTGAAAATCAGTAAAATGTCTTATAGCTTATTCTAATAAATAGGCTAAAATGCAAAAAATGTCAACAATGGGACACGTGAACAGAAAATAATAGTGAACAAAAAATACTAGTATTATTGTGAAAATCTTGGGTTGCTTGATATACAAAAATATGGCACAGAGCACCCCACGATTTTTCACAATAATACTAGTATTTTTGTTCACTATTATTTTCTGTTCACGTGTCCCATTGTTGACATTTTTGCATTTCAGCCTATTTAATAGAATAATCTATAAGACATTTTACTAATTTTCAATTGTCCATTGTCCGAAACTTTAACTTCAGACATGTAACACCCTATATAAAAAGGTTTAGAATATTCTAGAGAATCCAAAAATCACATAGCATACCGGGTGTTCCATTTAAAATAAGGAAGGTTACCATATTTTTTCGTATAAATTTTTTATTAGATGTTCAATTGTTTTCATGGCAAACTGCTCATATTCTCCTCTAAAATTCCTACAACTTTTGTATTAACCGTTTTTCAATATCTTTTAAAATAAAGAAATTACGAGGGTGTTTACCCTTCGTTGGACAACCCTGTACATTTTAGCCTTAATTGGCTTAAGTTCAGTACATTTAACATAAGACATAAACGTTTTTGTAATAAATAGGATTAAAGAAAAAAATATACATACTTAACAATTTGGCATTGGACGATACACATTTTCTTTTTAATATTAGCACTACCGAAGGCGTTACGATAAACATTTATTAATAGATGTATTTCTTTTTTATTAATGAATAACAAAATATGTTAAATTATAAGGGCTTTCCTAACTACAGTACAAAACTTAAGGGGATGATTTTCTATGTCTTGTTATGAAAAAAGTTCCTTTAAACATATGTCCTGACTTGCCATATTTCTATGATACAGAACGTTCAATTAAAAAAAAAAATCAAAATAATATTAAGAGAAAAAGTACGACACTAACTTTTTAGTCTCCTGTGTTTTCTTTTTATCTATAGCTTTGTTTTCAAGAAAAATAATTTAGAGTAGTTTAATTTTTTATCGAAAACCGTCATTTTTCTTTTTACCAAGGTCGAAATTCTTAATTTTTAAATTTTTTATTTTATTTTTGTTCCCAATGGTTACTTTTTAAAATGAATAAAAGTGTCCTCATTTTTTTTCCTAAAAACGAAGCTACTTTATATAAATATTTGTTTTAAACGTCTTAGTTTTTAAACTACAGCATGTTAAAAATGTTTAAAAATTATTGTTTTATTATAATAATTTTTATACCAATTGAGATATTTTTAAAAATTTGGAGGACGCCATTAACGCACCAAAGCACATAAAAATATAATATAAAAAAGCCAAAAATTAATTATTACGAGTGTCGTCCAGAAGGGTTTTAAGGTAGATATTTTTAAATAAAAAATGGTACGCCACCGCATTTTTTAAAAATAAAAATTATTTTTAAAATTCACATTAGGTTTGAAACACATTTGACTTCTCTTGACTTTGTTTTTATTTGATGCATGGTTTTCGCCTAAATAAATAAAAAGCATTATTAGGCACGGTTATTTTTTATGGATAATAACAAATTTTACAGTAAAAAATTACCTTTGATACTTTTTTCTTTAATTAGACAGGGATTTGACCATGCCAAGATTTTTTTTTTATTTACGCAAAAACCGTGCATCAAATGAACAAAGATCAACATATTAAATTTGTTCTAAACTTACTAAAAATTTTAAAAATTAATTTTATTTTAGAAAAAGCAAAGGCAAACCATTTTTTTAATAAAAAATATTTACTCCAAGCCCCTCATGGACAACACTGGTAATAATTTTTTTGGCAAAAAATTAGTTTTGGTGCATAGAGGAAGTTTCCAAAATTTTTCAAAATATCTTAATTGGTACAAAAGTTATTAAAAAAAACAATAATTTTTTAACATTTTTAGCACTCTGTAATTCGAAAACCAAGACGTTTAGGAAAAATTTTAAATAAAGTTTTTTCATTTTTTTTAGTGTAGAATTAGCCCTTAAAGTTTGTCGAATAAGTTGTGAAACACCCAATATTATTTTAATAAATGCGTTAAAAAGAACTACGTATTATATATAGGGAGACTCGATATTACGAAAATGTTATTTGAAAAAAAAAAAAAAGATCGGTTATGAATATTTATAACCTACTTATTTAAATATCGTAAAAAAGTAATAAAACTTTGAATCTTTTTGTTAAATATATCGTAACTTTTGTGTTACTACCTAAATACATTTTATCTTTACTTGATTATTGTATGCGTATTAAAAGTAAAGTCAATTTTTTATTAAAAAAATATTTTAGTTTACACCTTATTTTTTCAAGTAATTACAAGCGATTAAAAAAATGAATAATTTTTCTTTGTTTACTTTATTATGTTATTTAATGAAACAATTTCAAAAAAATACTTTTTTAATTTTTTCATTTTTGAAAATAATGTTTTTGCAATTTTTAAGCACCCTGTAAATCATAGGTCAATTGTTCACACGCATCCAAAACACAATCATGTTCCTTGTCGCGAAAAGAGTCATCAAATACTCATCCTCTACTTATGAGCGGCCAAGTTTTACAGAGCAAAGACACCTTCAATCTTGTGGGCGTCACATTTGAAAGTAACCTTAACTGGCATAAACACATTGTATCTATAGCCACGGCAGCTTCAAAAAGCTTGGATTTCTCTATCGAGCCAAAAAGTATTTTTCCCCTTTTAATTTATACACTTTGTATGTGTCCCAAATCCGACCTCCCTTGGAATATTGTTCTCATATCTGGGGCATGGCTTCCACAACCCTAAACATTCTGGATACTATTCAAAGAAGAGTTATTCGTCCCATTAATGATCTTTCACTTACAGAAAGGCTTCCTCTCTTGGCCATCGTCGGGCTGTGGGGGATCTATCGCTTTTTTATAGGTACTTTCATGGCTTCTGCTCTGAAGAATTGTCCAGTATAGTTTCTCCACTCACGGAACTTCCCACTTTGTTCGTTCTTTTATCTCTAGAGTTTCTAGAATGTGTAACCTGCTGCCCGCGGGGTTCTTTCCTTCCCCCAAATCTTCAAGTATTTATGTCCCGTGTCAACTCCTCTCACCTCGCTTAAGACACCCACGGTACGTTAGTATTTAGGCTTTTAGTCTTCGTGGTTTGTCCAAAGATAAAAAAGCAAACATTTTTAAAAAGAATAACCTTTTTTCGAAATAAAAAAAATTACAGGTATAGTTAAGTCCATCCATGGACACTTAAGGTGGAATTTTTTCGCATTGTTTAAAGACACCCTGTATATAAAACAACACAACTATGGTTCTATATATTTAGTATTTGTAAAGTAATTCCTATAAATCAGGACTATTCAATAAATATTCTTAGTATTAAAGAAACGACCAGAAATATTTAAAGATTACAAAATTTCCATTTAAGCTTTAAGCTAAGGAAATCAAATAAAATTCCCTTATCTCCACCAATTTTACAATCCAATTTTCTCAAAAACAAATATATGTAGATTAATTTGAGGAAATTCTGACTGTTTGTTTTATTTGTGACTACCTTGGGAGAGTTTCACATTTTCCTTTCAGTTTATTCTTAGTAAATGTTACCGAAATTCGTTATTAAAGAGTAAATAGGCAGCTTTGGTAAACTTAACGTAATAAATGTAATGCCAACTTGATTTGATGTTTAGTATATACAGGGGGAGCGGTTAAATTTAAAAAGATTAAGGATAAAATTACTTTTATTTCTATTAGAATTGGCTGACAACAATATAATGAATATGTGCCAATACCGGGTTGATACTGGCAACATCGAACTTCTCAAGTAGTTTTTTAAAACAGATCGAAATAAAGGATGATCTAAGCATAAAAGAACACGAATACATGCTTAGAAAGCAATAATACAACAAACACAGTAGGTCACGTAAATCTAAGGTCACACTATGACCTGCACCTGTGATGGATAAAAATTATTTTATATTAAATAAAGCATTACAACAAAGGTTCCTACAGGAATGCCCAAAAAATCAGGGGTCACGGCGATATGTAAAATAAAAATTTACCCTTTAAATTTTTGTCACACCCTGTATAATAGCAACTTTTTTACTTTGCATGACGGTATAATATAATAATATATTGTTTTTCTTTTTAATTTTATAAATGCAGTCATGGAAAATTGTTTGAATTTAAAATTTTTTAATTTTTTGATTCATTCTGTATTATTTTTAACATATAAATTTTATTAGCTAACCTTGAAATATATTTAAAAAAATGAAAGTTAACATAATACAGAGTGTATCAAAAGTTTTAGGGGTTTTTTTAAATTTAAAAATAGCCTTGATCTTAATTTCTTAGGCAACACTGTAGCAAAACTTTGGTTTAAATACTATATTTAATATAAAATAGTTTTTATCCAGTAAACAGATGGGCGTAGATCGCTTCCTATTCGGATCCTGGACTATAGAGATTCTATAGCGATTTTCGATGAATATAATTTTAATATTGCTTATTCAAAAGTTTTATTATTGACCCAAACCTGAAATAGTATATTACATTACAAATGTGTAAAATGACTAATTTCACACGAGTGGGAATATTGTAGCACAAGGCGTTAGCCGAGTGCGACAAACCCACGAGTGTAAGAAAGTCATTTTTACACGAGTACTGGACACTATTTTTCCTACGACCACAAATTATTCACCAAAAAATAAATAAATTAAAGTTTGTCTGTTAAGAAAAAATAAAAAACAATTGAGAACTTTGCAACACTAGGGTGATATTTACTTTGCAACACTAGTGTGGTATATACTTTTCCTCACTGCTATATTATACTGTTTTGACAATATTTTTACATCGAAAATCACCTACCCAGAAGCATTATATAACTTTTATCATTTTGGAATTTAAAAAGGCCCTCACTTAATAAAAATTGTATGGTTTTGTTAGGTAATAACGCTAATAGTTTAATACGGTTCTCTGCTATTATAAGTGTTTTTAAAAATTATCGATTCTTACATATTTTAGACACTCTTCTAAATAAAACGTAAGTGGTGCATATCCAAAATATTCCGTTTTTAAAAAATATCAGTAAATAAACTTACGGGACCGGGGAGTGAAAAGGGGTGCTGGGTGGGGTAAAATTGGTAAAACGAGTTAAAGTAAGGAAAAACGACTACCAAACGTCAGTTACCATGCAAAATATGGAAAGCATTTGGCAACGTCGGAAGGGTCTGATTCTATTTATGAATGGATAAAGAAAGTGGATTCATAAAGTGTGTATTAGCCTTAGGTTTAATTAGGGATTAAAAAAAAAAGATTTAACTAGTTGTTTGAGTACACGAAAAAAGAGAGGAAGGAATTTGATCTATAGGCTTTTTCTCTGGCGCTTTAGGTCGAACGGTCAAGCGGCAAGGCTGCCTCTATAAAGTACGTGCTCAAAGGTAGAAGGGAGATTTTTAATTTGATCTACTTACCTGACAACACTGTGCCAGTCAGTGAAAGTTGTTTTTTGTGGTTATGTCCATTTTTGTTTATGTTTTTATTTTTTGTAAATTTTAATAAATATAAAATAAGATGATTTTCGCTAATTTGGGTTCTACCGTTTAAGGTAAATAAAAAGTTTTTTTACTGTCACTACAATAAATATGTCACTTGCAAAACCAATAGCAGTTTTAAGAATGACATCATAATATGTATCACACCAGTGTTGTAAAGTACTTTGCAACACTAGTGCTGTAAAGTACTTTGCAACACTAGTGTGATATAAGGCATTTTCTATGCATGAAATCAGTGTGCTATTTGCTATTTTCACAAGTGGTCGTAGGAAAAATCATTATTTGTATGTGCATTTATTTTACAAGCACTATTCATTCTTTGTGTAACAAATGCTTAAAGTGATAATTTTTTTGGAACAGCTTCCTGAGTAAAAAAGACATACTTATTTATTTTGCGTCCGTAAAAATTAATCATTTTATTTTCTGAGTCATTTAAAGTCATTATTATTATACATTTATAATAGGCTCTATTAAATTTATTCGTACACTAAGAAACTATGAAAGTAGAATAATGTGATTCCTTTATATCTTGGCACTTAAAAAACATATTTAATAAAAAATATTTTAATCTTATACAGCGTGTCTACTAAGTTCGCACCATATGAAAAACTTTTTAATATTAATTTTTTTGATAACTTTTATAAAAGTTCTTTATGGCCTAAAACCCATAATGCCTCCACTGGAATATTGTTCCCATATCTGGGATATGGCGTCTCCCACAACCCTGAGCATTCTTGATCCTATTCAAAGAAGAGCTATTCGTCTCATTAATGATCCTTCACTTACAGAAAGGCTCCCTCTCTTGTCCATCGTCGGGCTATGGGGGATTTATCGCTTTTTTATAGGTACTTCCATGGCTTCTGCTCTGAAGAATTGTCCAGTATAATTCCTTCACTGACGGTTCCCAACAGAGAAACTCGTGGTTCCGCGCGTATGCATCCCTATACGGTCTAACTGGACAGGCCCCGAACTTCTTACTTTGTTCGTTCTTTTATCCCTAGAGTTTTTAGATTGTGGAACCTGCTGCCCGCGGAGGTCTTTCCTTCCCCCTCCAATTCTTCAAGTATTTAAGTCCCGTGTCAACAAACTCCCTCTTACCTCGCTTAAGACACCCACTGGTACGTTAGTATTTAGGCTTTAAGCCTTCGTGGTTTGTCCAAAGAAAAAAATTGCAATTATCAGATATTAATTTTTTGCAATGGGAACAAGGCATGTCAAAAAATATAAATTTAACCCAAGATTTTTATAGGGAAAAGATGTTTAGGATTAAAAATAACACGCAAATATGCAAAACTATTTATTTTCAAGAAAATATTATTTTTTAACAAAACATCTTTTCTTTGTAAACATTTCTAATATTATGAAAAATAATAGTTATTTATTATTAAAGGGAAAAACCAAAGCTTAAATCTAAAAATTTTTTCGTGTATAATACAAATTTTTTTTTCTGTGATGGGATAAAACGACGGCTTATTATTGAAAAAAACATAATATTAAAGTCAGAAAATTAACCATGTAAAGTTTGAAGTTTTAAACTGGTCGGATGGTATATTTAAAACAAAATTAGACCTTGCATTACTATGGAAACCCTTAAAAAATTATTTGATATCTGACAATGTAATTTTGTAACTTAACATTTTGAATTAAAACTTTTAAACTTAAAGCAACCGTTTAGTAGCTATTTGGGATATTATAAAATTAAAAAATATCTTACTGATTCCTGATATAAAGGAAATGTAAGTTCTGTATAAAAAATTATTCTAAAACTTAACATTTACCTTTACGTGTATGTAGGTCGGAAAAAAGCAGATACCTTTTTCCCACGGGAAAAAGTAATTTAATGAAAAGTCACATTTTAGTACCTGTTAACAAAGATACAATGTCAAATTTTTTCCCGGCACAAAAAAGAGTACCTTTTACCCCAGCAAAATTCATATTTTTTGACATTCCTCGTATACTACTACAAAAATATAATATCTTATAATTGAATTTTGGGTTTAAGACCATGTAGAAATTTTTAAATAAAAATAAAAAATTAATAATAAAAAAGTTTTTTATATGATGCGAACTTACGTTGTACATCGCAAGATATTCAATTAGACTACTCAACATATACAGTAAGATCTTTCTAGTAAAATAGTAGTAGATATAGTTGAACAATTTCACAAAATCAGGAGACCGCGCAGGTGTTGAAGGTTTTATTTTAAAAATCAAAAATTCGTAGCGTGAAGCAATCCAGGGTTTTTTTTTAAATTATTGTCCATAAAATTATTTGCCCAGCCAATCTTGCACAAAATATTTGGGTAGATTAATCGATTTAAATTTGTAGGTAGAGTGGTATACGGCTAAATTATTTCCTAAAAAACCTATTAAAGCAACAACACAGAACTTTAGTGATAATAGAGTTTGACATTTTTTATCAGTTTTGACAACAAGTATATTTTTTTTAAATAATTTATTACAAGCCCTATAAATTTATTTGATTAAACTACCCAACAATATTTTGAGCAAGATGGTTAAATGAACAATAAAATTAAAAACTTGAGACCGCGAAGAGGTCATGAGTTTTCAATAGCTATTTACGTTACTAGACCGGAAAATGGTATTTACGGGTCGACGAAAAACATTTACAGGGCGAGCCGTAGGCGAGTCCTGTAGTTTTGAGGGAGACCCGTAAAAATTATTTCCGGTCGAGTATCGTACATAATTTTTTTTAATTGACCGGAAAAAAAAAGCTGTGTAAATTTTTAGTGGTATATTTAAACGACAATAAGGCAAGTACAACAGGATTTTTTGATATCAGGGACCGGAAAGTAAATGAGAGACCGGAAAGTAAACTAGGGACCGGAAAGTAAATTAGTCCTGTAAAATAGCATTTTCCGCTTAAAAATTGAGTGGAAAATTCAATTTTCCGGTCAATTAAAAATTTTTTTATTGTAGTAGGCGTTAAAACAAAGCACTAATTCAAAGTGTTCAAAAAAGCTAAGAAGTGTAAAAAAAGTAACTTTTATAACACTTTGTGTAGTATACTAGAATGTAGAGTACTTTAACTTCATGTTAACGATTAAAAAGCAGCATTTTTTCAACAGTCGTGAAAAATATTTATGCCACATAAATCAAAACAAATCAGACAGTTATAATTGTATTTTTACCGAATGGATGCATTTTCCGAGTTTTCCAGCTCAAGCAAACTATTCAGATACTATCAAAAATGTTTGTTCGATATACGCCGGCCACTGGGGAAATGCTTTAGGTTGCTACAATGAAAAATTTCCCGACGTTCACGTATGTTTTATTTGTTACGCCAGTTATTCAGCTACAAACAGGGAAACGTATGTAAATTAGCTTTTTATTTGAAGCTAGTCGTATAACGCGATTTATTTTGAAATAGTGCCGGTTGGGAACTTTATTGCTTTATTAAATTAAAATAAATTATTGTTTTTTTTAGAAGCAGGTCGTAAAGAACCAAAATAGCACGTATATTTTAGTTATTTTTAGAAATTCGTACCTTAAAAATATCCCAAACATTTTTAAGATCATTTTTCCTTTTTTTATCTTTGGACAAACCACGAAGGCTAAAAGCCAATATGCTAACGTACCGTGGGTGTCTTAATCGAGGTAAAGAGGGAGTTTGTTGACACGGGACTTAAATACTTGAAGATTTGGGGGAAAGAAAAGACCTCCGCGGGCAGCAGGTTGCACAACCTAGAAACTCTAGGGATAAAAGAACGAACAAAGGTGGGAAGTTCGGGGGCTGTCCAGTTGGACCGTATAAGGATGCATACGCGCGGAACCACGAGTTTCTCTGTTGGGAACCGTAGGTGAAGGAACTATACTGGACAATTCTTCAGAGCAGAAGCCATGGAAGTACCTATAAAAAAGCGATAAATCCCCACAGCCCGACGATGTGCAAGAGAGGAAGCCTTTCTGTAAGTGAAAGATCATTAATGAGACGAATAACTCTTCTTTGAATAGAATCAAGAATGCTTAGGGTTGTGGGGGACGTCATGCTCCAGATATGAGAACAATATTCCAAGGGAGGTCGGATTTGAGACACATATAAAGTATATAAATTAGAAGCGGAAATACTTTTGGCTCAAAAGAGAAATCCAAGCTTTTTTGAAGCTGCCGTGGCTATAGATACAATGTGATTATACCAGTTAAGGTTACTTTCAAATGTGACGCCCACAAGATTGAAGGTGTCTTTGCTCTGTAAAACTTGGCCGCTCATAAGTAGAGGATGAGTATTCGATGACTCTTTTCGCGACAAGGAACATGATTGTGTTTTGGATGCATTTTAATGATTGATTTTTTTTAAATGTTTTTAAAACCTTGGATTATTACCTGTACAGGTAGGATGCGAACACATAAATGCAACCGCTACCAAAAGATAGACAGCTCAGGGTCTATCCAAAAGAGGAAGAAGAACAACATATCAAAAAATCAGCTCACCTAAAATTATTCTTTTTCGAAAACGTTGCTACCTCCTATACCATAAAAACGGAGTATTTATAAGATAATTTTTTCTTTTTATATTTTTGGAGAATCCTAACTTAAAGGGATAATTCTACTTGACAAAATAAGGATGAAGCTTCATATAATTTTTTTCAAAATTTCATTCGTTTTCGAGTTGCAAACCGTCAAAGTTCAATTTTTATTTTGTTTTTTTCGCCATATTGCATTTATTTTTAACCAATTCAGTTGATATTTGGCACGCAAATCAAGCTTTGCAGATTCTAAAATTTTGAGACAAGAGTACTTTTTTAAATACCGCCAGAGGGCACTTTACCTAAAACTTAAAATTTATTTACATTATAACTTTTTATTTTGACAGATATCGCAAAGCTGGGGCATCATTTTATAGACATTCAAAAACTTAAAAAATAAGGTACTCTTTATTAAAGTCGACTAACCTCACCGTTTAGGCACCAATAGACATCAAAGTTTTCATCAATTTCAATCAAATTACCTACATACATACAGGGTGTCCAGTAACTTAACCGACAAACTTAACTAAACGATTCTACAACAAAAATAAGAAAAAAACCCTATATAAACATATGTCCTAAACGTCTTAGTTTTTGAACTGCGGGGTGTTAAAAATTAAAAAAAAAAAAGTTTTTTTTAAATTTTAGAATCTGCAAAACTTGATTTGTGTGCCAAATATCAACTGGATTGGTTAGAAAATAAATGGCAATATGGCGAAAAAACCAAAATAAAAATTAAACTTTTACAACTTGTAACTAGAAAACGAATGACATTTTGAAAAAAATTGATGAAGTTCTACCCTTATTTTGTCAAGTAGAATCACCCCCTTAAGTTTCGTGATCGATTTTTAATTTACCCTGTATAAAAACGGCCCTTTAATCCAGCCTATCAACGTCAAATGTTTCTGGTGTCCGACTGGGCAAACGCGTCTATTTTTATGTCAGACAGTTTACTCCAATATTTTACATTCAATTTTTTAAACATTGTGCCAAAAATCGTAAAGATTATGTTTGTTCGATATATGCCGGCCAATGGGGAAATGCTTAAGGTTGCTACAGTAAAAATTTCCGAGGTTCACCTATGTTTTTATTTGTTGCGCCAGTTATTCAGCTACAAACAAAGAAACGTATGTAAATTAGCTTTTTCATTTGAAGCTAGTCGTATAACGCGGTTTATTTTAGAATAGTGCCGGTTGGCAACTTTATTGTTATATTAAATTAAATTCTTGTTCTTTTTCAGAAGCAGGTCGTAAAGAACAAAAATGGGACGTAAATTTTCGTTATTATAGTGTTTCGTACGGTAAAACTAATAGTCCGGGAGGTAGCAACATCGAGAAAACAAGAATTTTAGGTTAGCCGATTTTTTGATATGTTGTTCTCTCTCCCTTTTCAGGTAGATCCTCGACTGTCTGGCTAGCGATAGCGGTTTTGTTGATGCCTAGCTGTAACCTTGACATTTCGAGCTTTCACCTTGACATTTAGAGCTGTCACTGATATGTTAAAAAATGCAGACCTTGGTCATATATTATCGTTCGAAGTTTTATCAAAATATACCGAACGGTTCAGAAGTTGGGCGACTACTGTATAATTAGCAATAGTAGAAGTGGCAATTAAAAAAATATGTTTGGTAAATCTATCTAAAGACAATAAATTAAAAATTGGGTTTCTAAAAATATTTTCAAAACCTTGAATTATTTTCTGTACAGGTAGGATGCGAACAGATAAATGCAACCGCTACCGCCAGCTAGACAGCTCAGGGTCTATCCAAAAGAGGAAGAAGAACAACATATCAAAAAATCAGCTCATCTAAAATTATTCTTTTTCGAAAACGCTGCTACCTCCTATACCATAAAAACGGAATATTTATAAGATAATTTTTTCTTTTTATATTTTTTGGAGAATCCTAACTTAAGGGGTAATTCTACTTGACAAAATAAGGGTGAAGCTTCATATATTTTTTTTCAAAATTTTATTCGTTTTCGAGTTACAAGCCGTCAAAGTTCAATTTTTATTTTGGTTTTTTTGCTATTTATTTTTTAGCCAATCCAGTTGATATTTGGCACACAAATCGAGCTTTGCAGATTCTAAAATTTTAGGACAAAAGTATTTTTTTAAATACCGCGAGAGGGCACTTTACCTAAAACTTAAAATTTATTTACATCATAACTTTTTATTTTGACAGATATCGCAAAGCTGGGGGCATCATTTTATAGACATTCAAAAACTTAAAAAATAAGGTACCCTTTATTAAAGTCGATAAACCTCACCGTTTAGGCACCAATAAACATCAAAGTTTTCATTAATTGTAAATTACCTACATACATACAGGTTGTCCAGTAACTTTTTTTTATCTTTGGACAAACCACGAAGGCTAAAAGCCTAAATACTAACGTACCGTGGGTGTCTTAAGCGAGGTAAGAGGGAGTTTGTTGACACGGGACTTAAATACTTGAAGATTTGGGGGGAAGGAAAGACCTCCGCGGGCAGCAGGTTCCACAACCCAGAAACTCTAGGGATAAAAGAACGAACAAAGTGCGAAGTTCGGGGTCTGTCTAGTTGGACCGTATAGGGATGCATACGCGCAGAACCACGAGTTTCTCTGTTGGGAACCGTAAGTGGAGGAACTATACTGGATAATTCTTCAGAGCAGAAGCCATGGAAGTACCTATAACTTAACCGACAAACTTAACTAAATGATTCTACAACAAAAATAAGAAAAAACCCTATATAAACATATGTCCTAAACGTCTTACTTTTTGAACTGCGGGGTGTTAAAAATTAAAAAAAAGTTTTTTTTCAATATTTAACACACCGTAGTTTAAAAACTAAGACGTTTAGGACCATGTTTATATAAAGTTTTTTTCTTATTTTACTCTGGTCTTAAAATTTTAGAATCTGCAAAACTTGATTTGTGTGCCAAATATCAACTGGAAGTTGGTTAGAAAATAAATGCAATATGGCGAAAAAACCTAAATAAAGATTTGACGGCTTGTAACTCGAAAACGAATGACATTTTGAAAAAAAATATATGAAGCTCTACCCTTATTTTGTCAAGTAGAATCACCCCCTTAAGTTTCGTGATCGATTTTGGAATTACCCTGTATAAAAACGGCGCTTTAATCCAGCCTGTCAACGTCAAATGGTTCGGGTGTCCGACTGGGCAAACGCGTCTATTTTTTGGTCAGACAAGTTTACCACAATATTTTACATGCAATTTTTAAACATTGTGCCAAAGATCGTAAGGGTTATGTTTGTTTGATATATGCTGGCCACTGGGGAAATGCTTCACGTTGCTACAATGAATTTTTTTAGGTTCGTGTATGTTTTTTTTTTGTTGCGCCAGTAATTCAGCTGCAAACAAAAAACCGTATGTAAATTAGCTTTTTCATTTTAAGTTAGTCGTATAACACGGTTTAGTTTTGAATAGTGCTGGTTGGGAAGTTTATTGTTTTATTAAATTAATTTATTGTTCTTTTTTCGGAAGCAGGTCGTAAAGCACCAGAAAAGCACGTATATTTTGCTTTTTTTAGTGTTTTCTACCTTAAAAATAAAAACCCAACATTAATAAGATTATTTTTGCTTACTCCATCTTCTACAAAAAAAAAAAGAAACATTTTTAAAGAAAATTATTATGATTTAATTGTTATATTGCAAAAACTGTTTTAAAAAAATTAATTATTTGTGGTTTTACATAAGTAGTAAGCGAACAATAAAAATACACAAACTTTTCAAAAAAGTATTTAATGGATCGTTATAAGTCGTAGTTAATGTTGTGCAAATAATCTTTATTAAAAAAATCGTATTCACTGGTTTATACTGTCGAACAATTTAATTGACTAAACCCATCTACTCTGTTTATATATTTCAAAAGGTATTTTTTTACGAAAATATATACAAAACAGTTCACATTAACATAGTTTCGGAAATGCATTGGTTCCGAGAATAATTCGATTTTTTTTTGAAACATTACGAATTATTGTTGTAAATATAATAATTAAAGAAATAAAAGCCATTTTGTTGCGTAAAAAATCGCTAAAATTTGATATCGTGTTTTGTATTTAAAATTCATATAAATCTTGTGCGAACGCGATCGATTTTTTTTGAAACATTACGAGTTATTGTAGTAATCGCGAATTTTGAGGATATTAAATTTAGGATTTGGTATGTTGCATATTTAAATATAAATTTAACAAATAATATACATTTTATTTGAACCATAAAATTTAATTACATAAATAAAACAATTATTGAAATAATTTTTTAAGCCAAGAAAATTAATTCTTAATTCTTGAGCTAAAAAACTATTCTTGTTATTAAATATTCTCCTTAGATCAAGATGTTTTTTTATTTTTATTTATTGTTTAGGAAAAGTATTTTCTCCCGGATGGTGTTCTTAAGTCAAGATTTTGGCTCTTGAATTAATGTATTTGTTATCATTTGTTTGGATTTTTGGAGTAGTAGATTATTATATCTATATAAAAAGAACACTTTGACTTATTCGAGTTTTTAATTAAATAATGTTTAAAATTAATTTCTTGGTTATTTAATAAATGTTAATAAGGGGCGACAAATTAGGATCTTTGCCCGGGGCGGCCAAAAGTCTAGCGACGGCCCTGACTGGCTGAAATAAATATTGTGAACACCTAGTATAAAAAACGTATACATTTTGGGAATTTTAAAAATATACATTTTTGGGAAATTTAAATTTTAATTGGGTTACTTAACATTGGGAAATTTGGTACATAAAAATATACGTGAGATGTCAAGGTTTAAAAGTATAAATTAAACAATTTTCTAGGTTACTCTTATAATAATAAAATAAAAACATTAAACAAGCTGAGTCGCCTAGAAACGCAAAACAAACACTGAAAAATTTGATATTTAAAGAAGAGAGAAAGAAATTAAAAGGGATTGTTTATCAGAGAAGAAGTAGTTAGTAAAGTCAAGCATAAAGTTAAAGTTTTAGTTAAGCCCCGTACGGGCTATCCCTAGGGATATGCCCGTAGTAAATTTAGTTAATTAAATAAGTTAAGTTGGTTTTTAAAAAATACAAAGTTAGTTTTGATGGTCCACCGGTCTCATGGTCCCAAGAAGATAGTTCCATTTGGTACATTTTTCCAGTGACGTAAAGTGGCCCCACCCTTATGTATTTAAAATTACACGTCACAATATATATTAAAGCTGTGCAATTGTCTTCTTTTGATAATTAATTTTTAATCAAAAAAGACAATATGATGCCCGATGTTATTGAATCCCAATTGAATAAAATAGAGAATGCATTTATATTTTGATAATTGAATATGTTGTCTTTTTTGTGAACTATTCAAAAAAATTAAATTGTTCGAAATGTTTCGAATTATTTGAAATTTTTCCAATTATTCGAAATTTTTCGAATTATTCGTTAAATGTCCAATAATTCGGAAATTTGAATTATTGAATATTAATATTCCATTCAAACGATTTTCGCACACCCCCATATTTTATATATTTTATACAAACTAGAACTCGTTTGTTTTAATGTTTAAACAGTCTTGATCCTGTGGGTTTATTTTGTAACCTAGAAAGTGGATTCAAAATTTAAACCTTCAAATTATTTTTTTAATGTGTTATAAAAATTAAATTTAAGGTATGTATTTTTAATGTCTTTTTTTCAATAACGTAATATAAGTCCAAATAATAAAAAAAAGTCATCTTAACCCTGTATAAGTGTGTTAAGTGTTCCTAAAATAATCAAATAAAAACATTTACAAATAAAAAAAATAAATACAAAATATTTTTTTTGCCAAATTTGATTTAGATCGGTTAGAGATACTAAAGGTTCTATTAGTATTATTAATATTATTATTATTATTAAGTTTATTACCCTGTATATTAAAAAAAGTGAATATCAAGACCTATGATCACATATGTTTCTTTTATATTCTTTTGTGAAGCATCACCCCTTAAAATATACGAATGGAATTTCCGCAAATCCCGAATTTTGTTAATTTAAAAGAAAAAAATTTTTTTGAGCCTTTTCAAAAAGTTGTTTATATTTTTTGTTTAATAACTTCTAGTAAAATTAATTAAATTCGTATTTTTATGTGCAAATAAAAGAATCTGTAAACACAAAAAGCATTAAAGTGAATATTGCCGAATATTAGCTAAAACAGTGGTTCTATTTTACCGTAAATTTAATATAGCCGTGTTTTCGATAAGCTTTATATTTGTTTTTTTTTCTATTTTTGTTATCCTGATGGCAAAATACGGTCTAATGCGCTTCTGTTTAAATAGGTGGAAATATATCGTTTGAAAATTATCTGTATGTTACAAGAAGAGAATTTTACATAAAAATAAATAAGCTTTAAATTTTATTGTTTAACTTTGGGTTGAAAAATTATTGCATAAATATAAATTATATGTTTTAAAGAAGAATTTACAGATAAAATTTTAAAATGGCTGTTGGGCGGCGTTTTGGAAAAAAAAGATTGTCTTGTGACAAATCATTTTAAAGCTGCTGACTATATACAAGGTGATTTTTAGGTTGGTACTTTTTTATTACTTATTAAAATACAAAAAACATTTTTTAAATAAAATTACGTCTTAATATGCTTTGCTCCTGGGACACAGGAGGTTTAGGAAAAAAATAGTTTTTTCTACTACTGTATAAATAAGAAAACTTTGTGGTCCTAGCAACGCGAATGATAACGAAAGAGAACCTTCGTGTTACCTGGTTGCTAAACGTTGCTAGCTACGAAAGTAATATTTTCAGAGCCTGGACAAAAAGTAAGAGTAAAAAAAAAGAAAATATGCATGTGGGAAATATTAGGATTTATTTATAAAAAGTAACTAATTTATGACAAAATATTTTAAAAAACTAGGTTAGGTATTGACATTAAAAGTAATTGTGCAATTTGAGCAATTAGCAAAAGAAATTGGATGAATAATACTTGAATTAACAGTTTTTAAATTTGTTGTTTGTTGGGGTATGGTTATCACCTTTAACTACGTTAATATTCATATTTTTCACTGTTACTTCATTAGAGGATATATTGGTAGGAATTTCGTGTAAAATCTTCTTTGAAATTTCCACCTTATAACTATAGGATTCAGCAATGTATCCCTCCGCAACAGAAGAATACTTCCAAGCTCCATGCCTTTTTAAGTCCAAAATATCGACATCCGAAGCATTGGCAAGGAACGTAGTTGACGTTCTAAGAGAATAGCCAGTGTATCTACTGATGTCTTCAAGCTTCAAAAACTTCGCAATATCTTTAGGTACATTTGAAATAGTGTGCTTTTCAATTACTTGATTAACACATTTATCTCTTTCATAACGATACAATAAGCGCTCATCTAGAGCATTCCTTGGTCTCAGCTTAATATATTCCTGTAGAAATCCGACATAAGGAACTCAGCCTTCATCGTTGGTTACTACAAAGTTTCTTTTAACTTTATTTTTAGACTCCACTATTTTTACTATAGCCACGTCATTTCTTATTTCTACATCACTTAGCTTCATTCTGTATACTTCGTCTGTCCGGCATGCCCCAGCCACTCCCATAATGGCTATTACTTTCATTGCTAAGTAACTTTGATCAGGCGCGTTAAGTAAAAACTTTATGATTTCTTCTTTTTAAATTTTTTGACTTTTTTGCCTCATAACCACCGTTTTTCCTTTTAATAAAAGCAACTAGTTTCTTGAACTCTAAAATATCTTGATTTTTGTTTACGGAAATTGTTAACTTGAGCATAGAATATACAGACCAGAGGGTTGGTGGTGATAAAGACTCGGATTTTTCTTGAAAATACGCCAACATCACATTCTCGTCAATCCGCCCCACATTTTTTGTAGCAAGCCATTCAGAAAACAATTTATATGTTTGATGGTAGCTCCCTTTTGAATGCCATTTTCATATTCATTTAACATTTTAAAATGGGAATGGATTTATACTAAATTAACAATAATTCAATATCTGACAAGTGCTGAAGACAGACAATGTCAACAATAAATGTGTTGCTATGGATTAATTTTTAACAAATAAAATTTCAAAATCTCTGATATTTCTATTAAAACATGATGTTAATGATTATTAAATTATGCGATACATAGAACAGTAGCAGAAAAATATAATACATTACATGATGCGAAAGGCCTTTCAAGTGTTCGGAGGTTTTAAATAGCATCGGATTCGCCTCGGCCATTTAAAAACCACCTCACACCGAAAAGTAAATTTTCGCATCTTGTAATGTAAATAACTATTTTTTTATCATAACTTTCCTACCACTTTAAATATTTTCACCAAAATTTTGCTGTAAAAGTTTAAAAAAATAAGTGACGTTTAGACAAGCTTTCTATTATTTTTTTTTTAAATTGTACGACAATGCTTTTTCTTTAAATCAATTATTTTTAAAATACTCATTTACTTTAAAGTAACGTTGGTCTTAAGATATTTTTTCGTACGACAATCGATTTTCGTTTAAAGAAATAAAAGCTATTTCGATGCATGAAAATCGCGAAATTCTGATAACGTTTTTCTATTTAAAATTCACATAAATCTTGTTCGAACACCCCTGGTAATTAAAAAAACTTTTACAGCAAAAAACATGATGTAAGGGTCAAAAAAGGGTACCAAATTCTAGTTGTTTTAATTTCTAAAAAATTTCGTTAATAATAATTTTCAATTTTCAAAACTAAGTCCTCTTAAACAAAATTCATATTTTTTGGATACCTGGTATACCACTGAAAAAATGGATATCCAATTATTGCATTTTGGGTTTAAGACCATGCAGAACATTTTATAAAGAATCACCTTTTTCGTAAAATTAATATTAAAATAGTTTCTCATTGGTGGAGACGCTGTATACAATGTTAAAAGAAAAGTACTAACTCAAAAATTACCCTGTATAACCTCAGAATATAAAGTTAATACCCTTACCCTCTATCTCTGCCTCATTGCTGATCTAAATCGCAAATTTTAAATATATATCTAAAAAGTAAGCTTCTTCACATCAACGACCTTCTCTCGTCCACAACTAATTCCATTCATAGTTTCGCCGACGATAGTACCCTTCACTCCAGTTTTTAGGTTCCTAAACCCATCACTCAACCTGATTTGGAAAACAAACGCAGAGCGATGCAGATATCTCTTTCGCAGGATCTTAACTTATTATTGGATTGGGGCGCCAAAAATCTCGTCCATTTTAATGCATCCAAAACACAATCATGTTCCTTGTCGCGAAAAGAGTCATCAAATACTCATCCTCTACTTATGAGCGGCCAAGTTTTGCAGAGCAAAGACACCTTCAATCTTGCGGGCGTCACATTTGAGAATAACCTTAACTGGCATAAACACATTGTATCTATAGCCACGGCAGCTTCAAAAAAGCTTGGATTTCTCTTTCGAGCCAAAAAATATTTTCCCCTTCTAATTTATACACTTTTATGTGTCCCAAATCCGACTTCCCTTGGAATATTGTTCTCATATCTGGGGCATGGCGTCCCCCACAACCCTAAGCATTCTTAATTCTATTCAAAAAGAGCTATTCGTCTCATTAATGATCCTTCACTTACAGAAAGGCTTCCCTCTCTTGCCCATCGTCGGGCTGTGGGGGATTTATCGCTTTTTTATAAGTACTTCCATGGCTTTTGGTCTGAAAAATTGTCCAGTATAGTTCCTCCACTCACGGTTCCTAACAGAGAAACTCGTGTATCCGCACGTATGCATCCCTATATGGTCCAACTGGACAGTCCCCGAACTTCCCATTTCGTTCGTTCTTTTATCCCTAGAGTTTCTAGAATGCGGAACCTGCTGCCCGCGGAGGTCTTTCCTTCCCCCAAACCTTCAAGTATTTAAGTCCCGTGTCAACAAACTCCCTCTTACCTCGCTTAAGACACCCACGGTACGTTAGTATTTAGGCTTGTAGACTTCGTGGTTCGTCCAAAGATAAAAAAGACATATGTTTAAAATAAAAACTGTTTACATTTCCCTTAAATTTTAACAGTGCATAATTAAATATTATCAGAGACAAAAATGAGACGAGTTGCTGGTCCTGGAAATTTGCCCATTACGTTTTATCTCTTTCTGGTTTAACGCAAGTTTCTATAATTATGTCTTTGTCATTCATCATGGGAGGTGTAATCGCAGAGGGTGCAATCCTCCTTTTCATGGTTGCCAAGTTGTTTACAATTTTTGCATGCAAACTTTAATGTCTTTCTTTGGCTAAAACATGATTATACTATATACCAAAATCGAATATTTTTAACTTGACATCTCTGCCGCAGGCAGTCACGCCAAAATGTTATTCCAATTTTGTGTGTGATATTTTTTAATGGCACAGTTGTTTAGACAGTTTGTTTACATTTTTGTGATTTATTGTGTGTTTCGTGGTTTTTTGCCTTTAATTGGACTTTCAATATTGACTTTTATTAGTGATCACAGTGTAGGTATTTAATTTCTGCTTTTCAACAGATAATTTAAGGTAAAATTGACATGGTTATCTGTAAGAAAAAAATCTTTATAAAAACCAAATAAATGACAATTTTAATTAGGTGTGTGTAATTATTGAACTAAACCCCAATATTTTATATTAATAGGAAACAAAAACAAGTACCTAACATTGAGGGCAAAAATAGCACAGCTATATAATTTGAATTTGGCGGGCAAACGATAAAGTCGACTCACGCGCCATCTGTGTTTACTTTCCTTGAAGACAGACAAGGAAGGCCCAGCAGCTATCTCTCTCTCGGATAATTTATTTACATTTATTTGCTCTTCTCATTCTTGTCTCTGATATTATCCAAAAGTAAGTAAAAATAAATAATAGTTTAAAAAACTAAAAAAACACGCTTTTATATGCAACCGAACTAAAAATTAGAAAATAATTTTGCATTACAAAGAGTTTGTCACTTCAGAGTAAAAAGCGTAGGGTGCATTTTACTATTTTTTCATAACTTTTCCCTCATGGATATTTGCAAATAGAATAATTATAACATTTAATATATTAAGCACCCCACGCTTTTATTCTGAAGTGACAAACTCTTTGTAATGAAAAATTATTTTCTAATTTTTAGTTCGGTTGCATATAAAAGCGTGTTTTTTAGTTTTTTTAAACTATTATTTATTTTTCATTTTTAGTTCGATATATCAATTAGTTTTCTGCGGTCAAGTGATATTGAAATTTTTTACGAAATACAAAACCAAATTTTTAACTTAATTTAAATATTTAAAAATAAATGCTCCAGTTTATTCACTAAAAATTCCTTCGCCATTTTCTCAAGAGTAGTATTAGGACACAGAGGATCTGTAAAGGAATTTATTTATCCTGGCGGTCCTAATCAGGATAACGGGATACTGTTTTTAAATTATTGCATTGTTATCGGTCCTTGATACGTGTGCAAAGTTTCAAAGAAATTGAATCTCTGGGAGTTGGTAAAAATTAGGCTCAAAGATTCCGTTACATAGATAGATAGATAGATACAACCCAAGCTAATAAAAGCGTGTTAAAAACAGTTCTTTTTTATATGCTTACCTTTTTTAGCCAAGTAATAGAATAAAATAAAAATAAAGCGATACTGCATATATGTGGTTTATCTATTTGAATAGTCACAGACTTTATTCAGTTTTCCAGTCGCATGTACTGCCTGACGATGCAGAATGTTCAGATACGATCACAAAATGTTTGCTCGATATTCGCTGGCCGCAAGGGAAATACTTTAGTTTGCCACAAAATTTTCGCAGAAAATATTGAGGGATTCAGTGTAGTTCTTTAATCAGATACAATTTGAAATGGACGGCGTTTTAACCAAAGTTTAATATAAGTTTTTTAATAACATACGATCAACATTTATTTTGACTTTTTTTATAGAAATAAAGCTGGAAAATATTGAAAATTTTTAATAAATTTTCTTTGTTTTAAAAATGCTGCGTGTTTTTTTTTATAGAAGCCATGGTGTAAATTTAAAATAGGCGAGCACAAAAATGGCTTACGTGGAAATTGTGATTTTTTCATGATATTTTTGTTATAGGTTTATCCAATATAAAAGTTATAAATTTTTGTACTGCTTTTTGGTTACTAAAACTTAAGAGCGAATATTTAATTAAAAGTGATTATTTTAATTATATTTATGTTTTACCCATCTATTATTGATCTGTAATACCTTAGAAACGGAATATGTTATGGTAGCAATAATACCTGCTATCACACCTAGGGCATTATAAGCGGGCATTATGATAATGCCCGCTTATAATGCCCTAATGCGCTAATATGAAAAAAACACCCATTTTATTTCTCTCACAATAAAGATCAAGTTTATACAAAAATAATTTTATGACTTTGTGTACCAAGTAAATATCATCAGGAGCCTTCTTTATAAATTTTAATATTTGTTCTCCTTCCAAAACTTTAGACTTCTTCGGGACGTATCCTTTCGACTTAACTTTTAAAAAGATATGAGACGATGGTATTGCGAAATGTCTATATTTCATAGACCATCAACGTACACCTTAGGGTGGAATACTTGGTCCAGAAAAAGTTCGGACTGTATTTTTCCGACTAAAAATAATAAAGTTTTTTAAACATATGTATTAAAATAAAATCAATAACTTACCAGTTCCTGAAAATATGCCATTAAAACGGTTTCGGTTATTTGAAGAATTGCGTTCGCATCTTTCCAAATACCAAATATGCCATACTCCCGATCATACTGTGGCCTTGATTTAACTGGCAAAAGATTTTCGGTCGCTTTTATGGCCTTTTCTCTTATATTTTGTGGAATTTCTTCCATTTTGAGCAAATCGTTAAATAAAAAATGCCAACTGACTAACTGATAAAAACATGAAAGTCAAACTTAACACCAGTCATTATCTACTTACTTATACAGGTACAGGTGCAACTTATTTTTTATTTTGCGAATAAATAATGTTATTAGTCATTGAAAAACTCTTTTTGGGAAAAACATAAAGCATTGTATGCACCACGGGCTTTACTGGACTATAATGCCCATCAGGTCGAAATCTATCTATTTTGATCTTCAGGACATTATAGTCCTAGTAATGCCCTTGATACATAAATAGCTATTAAGGTCTGGCCACACATTACCGCAACGAGCCCGCAGCGTAGCTCAACCGAGCGTCTCGCTTGTGTAGGACGAGTCGGGGTAATTTAATATTAAATTTACAATTTTCCAGTAACGTAATAAAATGTTTTGAAAATATTTTATCTTATTTAGTTTAGAGACACCGCTGCTTAAGTTTACTTAACCAAATAGGAAAAGATTTTTTTCAGAGTGTTTATTTAAAAACTTACCACTCAAGTTATCTGCAGAAAGAGACAGATTTGAGAAAATCGTTTAAACACATTAAGATACCTATTAAGAGAAACCGTTATTTTACAACAAATTGGAAGGCGCCCCTTCAAAACCTTAACCCCCTGGGCAACCACCCAGAATTCTCAAAGAGAAGGGGGTTAAGTAATACATAATTTTAAAGCTACTGACGGGTATAGAAGGAACAGTTTAAAAATGTAAATTCGGTGCTCTTTGATATCATCAGTAATCCGATGATTATTATCTCATATGATATACAGGGTACGACAATAGGTATGATTTTTTAAAATGAAATACCCTGAATATTATATCACCACCAAAAAATTCTTTTAAAATGCTTTAAAAAAATACTACATTTGATGTGTCTATCTTAATGAGTTTCGAAAACATGATTATCCAAATATGAAAAATAATTTTAAATTATTCTTAGAAGCGTAATAGAGATACATCTTCCCAACATTTTTTATTTTTTAACCTATAAAATAAATAAAAACACTGTTTTGTTGGGTAGATTCTGTAGAATCCATATCTTTCATCAGAATGCTTTTATCTTTTAGGATATACAGTGTAGGATAAAACATATTAAATTTTAAAATGGAAAACCTTGTAAATTATAAAAAAATCTTGTATCTGTCCTTACATTTGGAAGTAGCAAATAGTAGGAAGGCAATTATAAGTACAAAAACTGATAAAGAAAAAGGTAAAAAAATCTTTGACAAAAGTAGCGAGACTTCTCGAGACTGCATCGGAAACACAAAAATAGCTCTTATTATTTAAACTCATTTTTTTTTTAGTAAACAAGGCTCATAATAAACTAAGTAGATTAAATGTTGTATATTTATGTTTACTTCAAATACATTTTCAAGTTTCTTATTACCCCAATAGAAGTCGTCATATCCTTTTATAATTTTGCGTACATGTAGTTTGGAGTATCTATTTTGAAATACACAGCATAAGCCATTAAAATTTCAAAGTTGCTTTTTGGCCAAAATAATGGATGTCTATCCCATAGTGTATTGGTGCGTCACTGTAAAGGATAGCGGCGCCTTTGTATAAAATAGTCCGATTGCAGGCGGCCTTTCTTATGTTTTTTGTATTATTTTCAAAGGGTACCGAATTTGCGCTTTTAAAATGTTCTTACTATACTTTATAACCTTAGTACATAAAGTCTCTTTACCTACCAACTACAAAATGGCGTTACTTTAAAAATTACCCAAATACCGGATTGTGATGGCCGTATTTCCGAAACTAATAAAGTAGGATGTACTTAATGAGGCATTTTTTAAAGCTCTTTATGTTGGTAATATAATATACAGGGTGTTAAATAAAAAAATGTTTGTTAATTGAATATAAACAATATAATTATTTGATCTCCGTATAATACGTTACCGCCGTGTATTGTTTATTGACTTCGACAAGCAGCATCAAATACTTACGCATAAGAAAGGTAAGCGTCCTAAAAAAGTGTTCCCGGAAATGAGCGGAACAGTACATTGCCTAGCAACGCCTTTTACTTACAAAAATCATGCATTTTTGCTGTTAGAAAACGAACCTACTAAAAATATGTAGATTTTCGTTCGTTTGGAGAAGAAGAAATTAGAAACCTTAAGATGCAATATTTTTTTCCACGACCGTTAAGAAAATTGCTGTTTTTTTAATCGTTTACATGAAGTTAAAGTACTCCATTTTAGTACACTACATAAAGTCTTAAAAAAGTAATTTTTTTACCACTTCATAGCTTTTTTTTCACACTTTGAATTGTTGTGTTTTGTTTTAATGCCTTCTACAATAAACTTAAATATCAATTTATGCAGTTTAAGTAAACGCGACAATAACTGAACCAAACGGTCAAGTTACCTTTGATTTCGTCATTATTTCTTTTAGTTCATGGTGTTACTAGTTATAAAATTTGACAGTTTGCAAATAAATTTAATGGAAATTATTAAAAAATAATAGTAATAATAAATTTGGATAACTAAGAAGTTAAAAAGGAATTTAAACTGTTTTAGTATTATTTCTGAAAAAAGTTAGTACATAAAAATTTTCTAAAATTAAATAATAAATGCATAGTTATGAAGAAAATAATTTTCTCTTAAAAATAAGAAGGCCTTGATTTTTTGTTGCAATATAATGGCTGTGCTGCAAAAATTTAAATAATAAGTTTAGATAAATAAAACATGTATAAAATAGTATATTGGGAAATTTTTGTACGGTGGTGGAAAAAATATAATATGTAACACATGGGCTTGTGCTGTCAAACTTTCCATTCGTAAAAAAATATCACTTTATGTACTTGTTACATAAATGACTATAAAATTACTTTTTTCTTAGCAAGGGAAAATAAAGATAAGACCTAAAAGTAGATAATTAATTTCATTTTATTGTTTCCTCTTGACTATTACATGAAGGTTAATAAACTAACCGAAAATCCAGTTTGGAACATATTAAACTAGTTAGGTGGAATTTCATGCTTGGTTACATGTTGGATATTTCAAGGATATTAAATTAAACTTGTATAACCCAAAACGTTTTGCATAAAACACTAAAATAGGTTTCACTACGTCTAACAATGAAAATAAGAATAAAAAAATACGATTTCATTACAAATTAATAAAAAAATAACAGTTTTAAAGTTAGTACTCGTTTTTTTTTGATAATATGTTTGGTGTAACCAAAATATCTCAAAAACAGTGACTTAAGATGTAATTAAGTCAAAAGATAGCTAAAAGAGATAGCCATAAGGCTTAAACACATGTTTTGGGTATATCAGACTTGGAAAGCAAATGCAGGGCGATGCAGATATCTCTTTTACAGGATCTCAATTTGATATTGGATTGGGGCGCCAAAAATCTTGTATAATTTAATGCATCCAAAACACAATTATGTTCCTTGTAGCGAAAAAAATCATCAAACACTTACCATTTGCTTATGAGTGGCCAGGTTTTGCAGAGCAGGGGCACATTCAACCTTGTGGTCGTCACATTTGAGAATAACCTTAACTGGCAATAACACATTGTATCTATAGCCACCGCTACTTTAAAAAAGCTTGAATTTTTTTCCGAGCCAAAAAGTATTTTTCTCCTTCCAATATATACACTTTGTAGGTGTCCCAAACTCGACCCTCTCTGGAATATTGTTTTCATGTCTGGAGAATGGGATCCCCTACAACCCTCAGCATTCTTAATAGCATTTAAAAAAGAGCTGTTTGTCTTATTAATGATCCTTTATTTACTTAAAGACTTCCTTCTCTTGCCCATCGTCGAGCTGTGGGAGACATATCGCTCTTTTATAGATACTTTTACGGCTTCAGCTCCTACAAATTATCCAGTATAGTCCCTCCTCTTGCAGCTCCCAACAAAGAAACTCGTGGTTCCGCACGTATGCATCCCTATACGGTCCAACTGGACAGGCCCCGAACTTCCCATTTTGTTCGTTCTTTTATTCCTAGAGTTTCTAGACTGTGTGACCTGCTGCTCGCGGAGGTCTTTTCTTCCCCCTAATCTTCAAGTATGTAAGTCCCGTGTCAACAAACTCCCTCTTACCTCGCTTAAAAAAATATCGGTCTAGGCGAGTTTCCTTACGATTTTTGACACAATGTTTTAAAATTGCATATAAAATATTATGGTAAACTTGTCCGACCAAAAGTGACGCGGTTGCCCAGTCCGACACCAGAAACATTTGACATTGACAGGCTGGGTTAAAGCACCGCTTTTATATATGGCGGTATGAATATTCGTGGTCGACTCGTCAAAAGAAGCCCCCTAAAAAGTTTTAAAAGTGTTGTTAATATGAAGTATATTTCAGTTTTTTTTTTACTTTTACTTTCTGCATGACTGACAATTATTGTCTTTAAAGTAGTGCACTCATTTATTAATTTAAAAAAATGACAGTAATATCAAAACAGCATAAATTCCTTTTATCCAACACTTACATATAATATCTACATAATTGGTCAGATTTTGAGGATATAAAATGTACTATAAGTCACTAGTGAGCTAAAGTACCTTTTAGCTCACTAGTGAATTATAGACTTTAGCTCACTAGTGACTTATACTATTTCTTTATTACTTCCAACATTTCATAATTAAAAAATAACATAAAACAACTAATATATTATACTACAATTTATTCGTGTTTATATTAACAGTAATTGTTATATTAGATTTATCTTGGACAACGTTACATTGTGCAGAGTGTTCTTCAGGAAGTCTTTCAGCACTAGTACTTGCCTTGGTGCGCTCTTCACCCTGTATTCGTCTTGCAATCTCAAACTTGTTAGAGATGCAATCTTCTAAATATCCTTTTGCCACGGTAGAAGACTTCCACCCGCCATGGCGTTTAAGGTTGGTGATATCGGCCCCAGCGTTGACTAGAAGTGTCGCTGAAGAACGCCGCATGCTATGACCACTATATAAGATTTCATCAGGTAGTTGCAAATAATGAGCAACTACTCTCGGAATTTTCGAACTTTTATTTATTCCCACGCATTGCCTAGTGCATTTGCCTTTTGAAAGTTGACAAAAAATCTTTTGTGAGGCGTGTTCTCTGGCCTTAGGGACACATATTTTCTAAATAATTCAAGCACATTTACCAAAAATCCTTCTTTTTAAATTGTAAAGCTTCTCGATTTGTTCGTCTTGGTATCAGGTATAGAAACATATATGTACTGGCCTTTATCTAGTATATCTTCAATACTTAAGCGAGTTAGTTCGTCACAACGGCACGCACCAGCGATTCCCAATATCAATGCAACCTATAAAAATCCGAACAGATAAATATTTAATACCAGAAACTAAAGTAAATTCATACCTTTGACATTAAGTGCTCGTCGTCAGGTGCCTCAGCCAAAAATTTTTCGATGTATTGCCTCTCCAGAATTTTTGCCTTTTTCGGTTTGAAATTTCTTGAATTGCTCTTCAAATAAGCGACAACTTTTCCATACCTCCCTATATCCACGTTCTTATATACTTTTAAGGTCGTTTTTATCATTGAATACTTGGTCCACATTGATGAGGGAGCAACTTTTTTCGATAAAAACAGAAAGTAAGCCATAATAACATCTTCATTTATAGTACCAACTCCTCGCCTTTTCCTCCATGCTTCAAAATCTTCAAATTCTTTATTGTACGTTAGTTTTGACTTCTCTGGAATTAAACTGCATGTCGCTACCGCAGCTTCTTCCAAAATTTCCGCAGGAACTTCACAATTTTCCATTTCGCAAATCATTTTTATGTTTGTCTACAAAGTTGTTTACTAAACAAACCCGTAGTTACCAACAAAATGCATTACAACCAAACAAGCTTGCTTTCCAAAAAATACAAAATTTTGTTGCTGGTGTTGACAATGACAAGTAACAAATAATGGATGACGTTTTCAAATTATTTTCGATATTAAAAACGATTTATACGAAAGTGTTGGATAAAATTTTGTATTAGACACGTGGGTTATTACATATAAGTCACTTAAGAAAATTACCTCTCTCGCCCTTCGGGCTCGAGAGTCAAACTTTTCTTGCGTGACTTATCTAATAAATAACTATTATTGTTTGAGTCATTCAAATTAATTATTATGATTAATTTTCGATAATTTGTCTAAATCATGGCCTTCTAGATGTTAAAATTGTACAAACGGCACATTTAGTACAATTATTTAAAACATCTAGAAGGTGGTGGCCTAAATTTATTAAATTAGGTGACACATAACCGACAAGAAAAATGGAAAATCAAAGGTAACTTGACCTTAAGCTTAGTTGTCGTACTTACTTTTACATCACATACATTCATATTTAACTAAATATAAATTGTAGTAGGCATTGTAACAAAACACTAGCTTAGTGTAAAAAAAAGAAACGTCAAAACGAAAAAGTTACTTTTTTTAATACATTATGTAGTATACAAAAAAACTTTATCTTCATGTAAACGATAAGGACTTTAAAAATTCTAATTTTTAAAATGTTTTAATATAAATTGTTTACAGTAAGCTAAAATATGGAATTAAAAATTTGCCAAATACTTTTTTCAACGCAGACTTCATTGCTTTTTATGTATCTTGCAATTAGGTTTTTAATGTTATCTCCATCTACTTAACATTAAGTAAACTTTCTTCCATCAACCTGAAGCGCTTTTAAATTATCAGCCTCTAAAAAGATAAATAATGTAGATTCAGGTTGCTTTCCTAGGATTTTCTTTCATGCTTTTTCTTTGAGAAGTTTTGACATTTACACGTTGCTAAGGGATTTGAACGAAATGTTTTGATGCAAGGAAGGAAATAAGAAGGAAACTGCTTTTGTGTAAGAACTCCAACGGATATTATAAATACATCTTAGTTTGTGGATTGAGCATAATTTGTAAGATATTTTGGTTGTTTTGCTACATTATTAAATCATGTTTTTCTACTACTGTATAAATAAGAAAACTTTGTGGTCCTAGCAACGCGAATGATAACGAAAGAGAACCTTCATGTTACCTGGTTGCTAAGCGTTGCTAGCTACGAAAGTAATATTTTCAGCGCCTGGACAAAAAACTAAGAGTAAAAAAAAGAAAATATGCTTGTGGGAAATATTAGGATTTATTTATAAAAAGTAACGAAATTATGACAAAATATCTTAAAAATTAGGTTAGGTATTGACATTAAAACTAATTGTGCAATTTGAGCAATTAGCAAAAGAAATTGGAGGAATAATACTTGAATTAACAGTTTTTAAATTTGTTGTTGGGGTATCGTTATCACCTTTAACTACGTTAATATTCATATTTTCACTGTTACTTCATTAGAGGAAATATTGGTAGGAATTTCGTGTAAAATCTTCTTTGAAATTTCCACCTTAATACTATAGGATTCAGCAATATATCCATCCGCAACAGAAGAAGACTTCCAACCTCCATGCCTTTTTAAGTCCAAAATATCGACATCCGAAGCATGGGGAAGAAACGTAGTTGACGTTCTTCTAAAAGAGTGGCCAGTGTATCTACTGATGTCTTCAAGCCTCAAAAACTTCGCAATTTCTTTAAGTACATTTGAAGTAGTGTGCTTTCCAATTACTTGATTAACACATTTACCCCTTTCATAACGATACAATAAGCGCTCATCTAGAGCATTCCTTGGTCCCGGCTTAATATATTCCTGTAGAAATCTGACATAAGAAACTGAGCCTTCATCGTTGGTTACTACAAAGTTACTTTTAACTTTATTTTTAGACTCCACTATTTTTACTATAGCCACGTCATTTCTTATTTCTACATTTCTACACTTAGCTTCATTCTGTATATTTCGTCTGTCCGGCATGCCCCAGCCACTCCCATAATGGCTATTACTTTCATTGCTAAGTAACTTGGTCAGGCGCGTTAAGTAAAAACTTTATGATTTCTTCTTTTTTAAAATTTTTGACTTTTTGCCTCATAACCATCGTTTTTCCTTTTAATAAAAGCAACTAGTTTCTTGAACTCCGAAATATCTTGATTTTTGTTTACGGAAATTGTTAACTTAAGCATGGTATATACACACCAGAGGGTTGGTGGTGATAAATACTCGGATTTTTCTTGAAAGTACGCCAACATCACATTCTCGTCAATCCGCCCCACATTTTTTGTAGCAAGCCATTCAGAAAACGATTTATATGTTTGATGGTACCTCTCTTTAGATTTGTCTGGCAGAAGTGAGGCACACGCAAGGTCAGCTGCCTTATGGATGCCAATTTATATTCATTTAACATTTTAAAATGGAAATGGATTTATACTAAATTAACAATAATTCAATATCTGACAAGTGCTGATGACAGACAATGTCAACAATAAATGTGTTGCTATGGATTAATTTTTAACAGGTAAAATTTCAAAATCTCTGATATTTCTATTAAAACATGATGTTAATATTAAATTATGCGATACATAGAACAGTAGCAGAAAAATATAATACATTACACGATGCGAAAGGCCTTTCAGTGTTCGGAGGTTTTAAATAGCCTCGGCTTCGCCTCGGCCATTTAAAAACCACCTCACACCAAAAGTAAACTTTCGCATCTTGTAATGTAAATAACTATTTTTAAAAGAATGTAATTTAGGTAAAAATATTTTCGTAACTTTATTGGTTTTTGAGATATTTACCAAAACTCTGGATTTTCATACGGACGCGGATATTGGATTTTTATATTCTTAAAAAGAGCTCTTTAAGAGCTTTTTATTAACGTATCACAAGTTTCAATTTTTAGATTGCTTATACTCTAAAAACAATATTTTTTGTTTATTTGATAGTAGGCTTAGACTGGACTGCGTCATGGCAGTTTTTATCTTTGGACAATCCACGAAGACTAAAAGCCTAAATATTAACGTACTGTAGCACCATGGAATAGAAATTTATTTTTTGGCCAAAATTCTGAAACTTACCAATTTAACTTAAAATGAGGTGCCCTTTACTGAAAAAAATATTGAAAAAAAAGGATCAGAAATATTTAACGTCATTATTCTTGCTTATGACTTTTTATGTTTTACCCATCTATTATTGATCTGTAATACCTTAGAAACGGAATATGTTATGGTAGCAATAATACCTGCTATCACACCTAGGACATTATAAGCGGGCATTATGATAATGCCCGCTAATAATGCCCTAATGCGCTACTATGGAAATTTTATTGCTTATCCAATTTTATTTCTCTCACAATAAAGATTAAGTTTATACAAACATATGTATTAAAATAAAATCAATAACTTACCAGTTCCTGAAAATATGCCATTAAAACGGTTTCGGTTATTTGAAGAATTGCGTTCGCATCTTTCCAAATACCAAATATGCCATACTCCCGATCATACAGTTGCCTTGATTTAACTGGCAAAAGATTTTCGGTCGCTTTTATGGCCTTTTCTCTTATCTTTTGTGAAATTTCTTCCATTTTGAGCAAATCGTTAAATAAAGAATGCCAACTGACTAACTGATGGAAACATCAAAGTCAAATTTAACACCAGTCATTATCTACTTACGTATACAGGTACAGGTGCAACTTATTTTTATATTGCAAATAAATAATGTAATTAGTCATTGAAAAACTCTTTTTGGGTAAAACATAAAGCATTTTATGCACCACGGGCTTAACTGGACTATAATGCCCATCAGGTCGAAATCTAGCTCTCGGGCCAGAGGCCCTCGGGCTATTTCGATCTTCAGGGCATTATAATCCTAGTATCGCCCTTGAAACATAAATAGCTATTATTTTGTACATAACAATTATTATTAAATAAATCATTTTTACTTGGCTAAAAAAAACATAATATGCTCTTTTATCTATAGTAAAAGAATTTTAGCTTTTTAAGAAAAACTAACTGTTATTCTAGTGTTCCTTTTTGTCGCTCGGCTTTCCTGTTCAGCATCAACATGTTTTAAAGGCGTAAAAAGCTTTAACAAAGTTAGTTGAGACGTGTTTTCAGCAGCTAAAATGGCTATTGAATAACCTTAAAGCTTTTTAATCATCGTTTACATTGAAAAACTGTCTGTTCACTGTCAGGTAAAAAAACATGTTAAAAGTACATTTACCTTTTTTCTTAATATTATATGTATATTTCTAAAATTCATTAAAGTAATAATAATAATTTGGTAATAGTTTGATCTAGCGGGTTTCGCTATTATAAGAGATTTTTGAAAAATTCTTTATCAGGGGGTTTCTATAGGTCGATTGTGACACACATCTGTGTGCGCGTTTTCCAAAATCCATTTCTATAATTTATTATTAATAAAAACATATTTACGGGACGGTGGAGTGAACAGGGGTGCTGGGTGGGGACGAAACAGTAGAAATCCTACATTAAACACCCAAAAACAGTATTTCACAGTACACACCGCACTTTCTGTTTACAAAAATGTCCAAAACATTGTTTAAAAAAATAAAAATAAGTAATAGTACAACAATCCCGCCATGACTGTCACTGCATAAAAAAGAAGAGTTTGCAATAGAACTGTAAATGTCTTGTGATGTTGCCAATTAAAGTGAGACAGTGTCAATAGCTTAAAAAAAGGAAGATACAGGACAAAATTCATACGAAAAATTAATTTATTCCTTCTTCCTATTATAATTTGTAGAGAACAAAGGAAAATACCTAAACATAAAGAAGGAGGTATTTCTACAAAAATATCATTGTTTTTCAAGGAAATGGTGGATAATCCCCGAAATAGGCTTGGTGTTAATTCTTCATAAGAAGTTTGGCAACGCTGCTTCTACTTCTATCGAGACTGTTATTTTTATAATGACGAACTTCATGTTATCAGCTGACCAAAATGAATGCGCCTATTTTCCTTCTTTAATTAATGGCGGACGAGATATGTCATATGTGTGGGATAGTTTTTCGAAAAATTTAATACTTTTCAAAATTAATTTACATTTTTCATGAGCCCCGAGTGCAGTGTATTAATGTTTTCTCGTGTTTGACGTTGGATTTATACTGTTTTGTCCCCACCCAGCACCCCTGTTCACTCCACCGTCCCGTAAATATGTTTTTATTAATAATTAATTATAGAAATGGATTTTGGAAAACGCGCACACAGAATTATGTCATAATCGACCTATAGAAACGCCCTGAAAAAGAATTTTTCGAAAATCTCTTATAATAACATAGAGTAAGGAAATTATAAGAGTTATCATGGAATAGCCGATTTAAGGACAGGTCATGCGAAAACTCCCAATATAATTTTATTCGTTTCTCGTTGAAATACCGCCAGTTAGTCATTTCAGTAAGCTTACGTGTCTTCCCACCGCTGATGTTACACGAGGCGAGGCTTCGACCGACGCATTTAAAGTGTAAACTGGAAAAATGACAAGCCTGCCGCCAAGCCTGCCGCAAAAGCGGTTCGAAAATTTTAGCATGCCATGGTTTCTCTTATCCGTAGGTATGTTACTTTATGATAATAGCGAATACCGCTATATCGAGACTATTACCAGTAATTTATGTAACAAGTGCATAAAGTGATACTTTTTTACGAATGGGAAGTTTGATAGCACGAGCTGTCAGGCGAGTGCGGCAACCCCATGAGTAAACAAAAAAAGGACGTTATGCATGTGTGTGCGCATGAGCTATTCGTCAAATCAACACATTTAATTTCTGCAACCCCTGTAAGCTACCACCAACGAAAATTGTTGTAAACAGAAAAGTTGGGCCTCTCGTCAAAATAAAGCTACTCACGAAAAATTAGCTCGTTAGTAATGACTGGTAAAAATGGTCCAGGAATCCCTAACCAAGATCTTTTGGGCACTACTAGGTGTACTAGATTTTTTTATTTATATTTAGACAAACCACGAAGGCTAAAAGCCTAAATACTAACGTACCGTGGGTGTCTTAAGCGAGGTAAGAGGGAGTTTGTTGACACGGGACTTAAATACTTGAAGATTTGGGGGAAGGAAAGACCTCCGCGGGCAGCAGGTTCCACAATCTAGAAACTCTAGGGATAAAAGAACGAACAAAGTGGGAAGTTCGGGGCCTGTCCAGTTGGACCGTATAGGGATGCATACGCGCAGAATCACGAGTTTCTCTGTTGGGAACCATGAGTCGAGGAACTATACTGGACAATTCTTCAGAGCAGAAGCCATGGAAATACCTATAAAAAAGCGATAAATCACCCACAGCTTGACGATGGGCAAGAGAGGGAAGCCTTTCTGTAAGTGAAGGATTATTAATGAGACGAATAGCTCTTCTTTGAATAGAATCAAGAATGCTTAGGGTTGTGGGGGACGACATGCCCCAGATATGAGAACAATATTCCAAGGGAGGTCGGATTTGGGACACATATAACTGTTACTGTGTACTTTTTGGCTCGAAAAAGAAATCCAAACTTTTTTGAAGCTGTCGTGGCTATAGATACAATGTGTTTATGCCAATTAAGGTTACTTTCAAATGTGACGCCCACAAGATTTAAGGTGTCTTTGCTCTCTAAAACTTGACCATGAACCATAAGTAGAGGATGAGTATTTGATGACTCTTTTCGCGACAAGGAACATGCTTGTGTTTTGGATGCATTAAAATGGACGAAATTTCTGTGCCCCAATCTAGTATTAAATTAAGATCCTGCGAAAGAGATATCTGCATCGCTCTGCGTTTGTTTTTCAAGTCAGGTTTAGTGGTGGGTTTAGGAACCTGAACACTGGAGTGAAGGGTACTACGTCGGCGAAACTATGAATGGAATTAGTTGTGGACGAAAGAAGGTCGTTGATGTAAAGAAGAAACAATGTTGGTGCCAGAACTGAGCCCTGAGGCACTCCATCATTATCTTGGTGAAAGCTTGAAGAATGGCCGTCTACAAAACTGATATACGTCGATCAGATAGATAACTAGAGAGCCAAGTAGAGAGTTTAGTTGAAAGACCATAGGAGGAAGTTTATTAAGAAATGCGGATGCCAGACCTGGTCAAAAGCCTTGGATATATCAAGAGCGATCTGGGACTCACCTAGAAACTCAAGAGACTTATTCCAGCAGTGTGAAACAAAGAAAAGAAGATCTGCTGTAGATCTTTTGTGGCGAAATCCATACTGACTAGATAAAGCGTAAATAAATAATTTAAAGATAATCAAAAGAAAATAAAAACTTTGACACCCTGCATTTTGCAAACGATCAACTAAGTTAAATTGCCTAAGATCGTTGTATTGTGATTCCAGGGATTTGGGGTAGCATTTTGTACAGACCTTTTAGAGAACCCTGTATATTAAATACAAAAAAAAATTATCCCGTAAACAGATGGGTGCAGGCGCTTCCTATTCGTAGCTCAAAAAGGGTGCAATTGAGGACACTTGTTTATAAAAAAAATCTTATTCTTAACTTAAAAATTATATTTATATTTGCACTTAAGTTCTTAGTACGCTGTATTGGGTACCATATACCCAAAAAAAAATTAAACCACCCCCGTATCTTTCATTTATCTAAAATAAATATGCAAGTATTTGTTAAAATTTTACCATGTTTTTCTAATATCTCCATTTAAATTTGTGTATATGCACAGTAATTTAACATGACCTTTCGACCCAATCCGCTCCCCATATGCCTTTTAATCCCTTTTTTATCCCTAATATTTAAAGCATCCAAACAAACAGTTTCCGCGTTTAGCAAATTCCCGACTTTTCGGAGAGCTGAAAAATCGTTCGGAATAAAAAACAAGTAAACGGTTTTTATGGTAAAATTAATCCGCAAATTTTGAAACTACAGGGTTTTCCATAATGGGCTACCCATTTTAATATTTAAATAATTTTTTATTTCTAATAATTTACGAAACAAACTTTATATTATACTTAATTACAGCTAACTCTTTTAGATTTATGATAACTTAATGGCGTAGTGGCTAATTTAATTCTAACTTTAAAAAGTTACATCTTTTTAATGACACCTCCACAACCACAAGACATTTTTCAACATTAGATAAAAAGTCCCCCAACTTAAGGCACCCCATTTTTTCCTGTGGGGATATTTAAAAGCCAAAGTCTTTGCGAGTCGTCCAGGTACAATCGAGGAACTCAATGTCAAAATTCGTGAAGAAGTTCAATGAATAAAGGAAGATTTGCTACGCCGCGCCGTGTAATGAACTATTTTTAATCTAATATTTAAAAATGTGTTAAAGTTGGTGGAGGTCATTAAGAAGTAATTTTTAAAAGTTAAAATTAAATTAACCAAATAATTATAGTTTATTATAAATCCCAAAAAGTTAGCCGTAATTTAGTATAATAGGAACTTTGCTTGGTAAATAAAAAAATAATTCAAATAATAAAATCGGTAGCCTATTATGAGGAACCATGTTTTTCGGATTATGGTATACTTTCAGGTTTCTAAACCCATCACTAAACCTGATTTGGAAAACAAACGCAGAGCGATGCAGGTATCTCTTTCGCAGGATCTTAATTTAATATTGGATTGGGGCGCCAAAAATCTCGTCCACTTTAATGCATCCAAAACACAATCATGTTCCTTGTCGCGAAAAGAGTCATCAAATACTCATCCTCTACTTATGAGCGGCCAAGTTTTACAGAGCAAGGACACCTTCAATCTTGCGGGCGTCACATTTGAAAGTAACCTTAACTGGCATAAACACATTGTATCTATAGCCACGGCAGCTTCAAAAAGCTTGGATTTCTCTTGCGAGCCAAAAAGTATTTTTCCTTTTCTAATTTAAACACTTTGTATGTGTCCCAAATCCGACCTCCGTTGGAATATTGTTCTCATATCTGGGGCATGGCGTCCCCCACAACCCTAAGCATTCTTGATTCTATTCAAAAGAGCTATTCGTCTCATTAATGATCCTTTAATTACAAAAAGGCTCGCCTCTCTCTGCCCATCGTTGGGCTGTGGGGATTTATCGCTTTTTATAGGTACTTCCATGGCTTCTGCTCTGAAGAATTGTCCAGAATAGTTCCTCCACTCACGGTTCCCACCAGTGAAACTCGTGGTGCCGGGCGTATGCATACCTATACGGTCCAACTGGACAGGCTCCGAACTTCCCACCTTGTTCGTTCTTCTATTTCTAGAGTTTTTAGAATGTGGAACCTGTTGCCCGTAGAGGTGTAGAGGTCTTTTCTTCCCCCTCCCCACCAAATCTTTAAGTATTTAAGTCCCGTGTCAACAAACTCCCGCTTACCTCGCTTAAGACACCCACGGTACGTTAGTATTTAGGCTTTTAGCCTTCGTGGTTTGTCCAAAGATAAACAAAAAAAATAGAGACAACTGGAGATAATATGCAGGGTGTCCCACCAGGAACCGCTGCGATCGATTTATTAAAAAGTTAGTAAAATACATACGACTAAAATATTTTGACAGGTTTAGCACTTCGGATTATACCAGAAGAATCAACTTTCTTAGGCAAGGCGAAAATTGAGACGTGTGTAACACATGCGACGTGACACAGCAGGGCGCGTACTTCGTAACTTAATAAAATCAAATTATACAGGGTGAGTCATCGATAGAGCAAAGTAGATTTATACGAAAACGGTAAAAATTTTTACAGGTTTTTTTTAGTGATATGTAACACAAAGTATTGCATATTTCTAAAATATTTGGTGTGTACAGGGTGCCCCAAAAATTATAGCGAACAAAAATTGATTTTTAAACGGAACGCCCTATATTTTATTACATATTTTGAAAGTCTACATAAATTCTTAGCATCTTGGCTATTTATATTCTTATACCTAAAGTTAATAGTTTGGGAGTTATAAACAATTAAAAATCGGAATTTTTATCTTTGACCATTTACTGAGCAAAAACAGTTCAAGATGCAGTAAATGGCTTTCACTTTCCTATCTTAACTTTTTAAGGGCCACCCAATGGTAATAAAAATGAAGGTCAATTGAAGGTTGAAAAAGGTGAATTTTTAACCTTCAGTTAACCTTCACTTTTGCTACCATTAGAAAGCCCTTAAAAAATTAAGATGGGAAAGTGAAAGCCATTTTGCTGCATCTTCTTTTCAATTGTTTATAACTCCCAAACTATTAACTTTAGGTATAGGAATATGAATAGCCAAGATGCTAAGAATTTTATGTAGACTTAAAATATGTAATAAAATATAGGGCGTTCCGTTTAAAAATCAATTTTTTTGTTCGCTATAATTTTTTGGGGCACCCTGTACACACCAAAATATTTTAGAAATATGCAATACTTTGTGTTACATATCACTAAAAAATCCTGTTAAATTTTTTTACCGTTTTTGTATAAATCTACTTTGCTCTATCGATGACTCACCCTGTACAGCGCAAATTGACTAGTGATATGACGTAGCGCGAATCGCTTTTACTCATGCACGCGTTGCTTTTGTAGTATTGGCACAGTTTCTCAGCCTTGTTTTTGGAAAATAAAGTTTTGTCGTTTTTATTATTGTCAATATCATCAGATTCTACGCTAGCTGTAGTTACTTTTTGGGTAATAACTAAAATCAGCATCATTTATCTTATAGTTATAATTTAAAAGTGTCCACTATTTTTTTTCTTTAACAAAATATACCTATTTAAATTTAAATGTCGTTTTTGCCACAGAACAAAGGAATACATCCTCTTCAATTTACCCGATTTTGATTCAGATTTAGAACTAAAATTTATTAATGATAACTGGTTTGTTTCAGTGTCAGACGTTTTTCGGAAGTGGTTGGACGCGACATCTGCGTCTCAATATGTAGTGAATCATGATACAAAGATTACAAATAAGCAAGGTGCTTAAAGAGAAGGTGGTCCAACTTTAATATGACAGTAAACAGCTGATACATCGACGCCATTGGACCCGACGCCTTTTTTACCAATTTAAAATTTAAAATATAGTCTATACAATTCTTCCACAATTTACTCACAAATATAAACACGCTTAACACCTTATTTACAAAACACTAAAGAAATAACGATATTTTTTTAAAGGATCCCTTTGACGTCACATCTATCAACAGTCAAATGAAAGTTAGGCCACCTTGTCTCTAAGCACCTTGACAAAAAGGTAGGGTCAACCAAGGAAGATAAACTTTTTAATAAGGAGCGCTCGATTTTTTATATTTGTCCGAAAATATAGGTTATGTTTGTGACGTAACCTTTTTGACATAAGATTTTTTATCTGACAAAATAAACCAATACTTGCATACCATAAAATAAAATCACTAAAAAACATAAAAAATTGTATCTTACCCCTAATAACGATTTAAACATAAATTCCATGTAAAAATATTCTAAGGTCAGTGACCCCTGTTTACAGCTTTTAAAATTCTCTGTAACTGCAATACTAATAACTACTCAATTTAACTATAAACAGTAAAAACTAAACATATTTAAAAATCCAATGACTAAAAAGCAAAAAAATAACATCATAACCTCGAAAAAACCTTCCAGTACGATTGTAAACAAAGAATTACGGGAAAAGATTATGTCACAAAATTTAGCGAACATATGCTTAAATGGGATCGAGCGCTCCTTATTAAAAAGTTTATTTTCCTTGAGGATCAACAGCAATTTCAAATTTATTATAGCAATATACTTGTAACAATAGATAGGACCTTACAATTGTAAAGGATCAACCAGATGTTAAATTTACGGTATAAGGTATAAATTTATGCACTTTTTTGTAATTCATTCACTTTTTAAAAAGTCGTTTGAAAATGACATAGTATGTCGAAACTGCAGTAACGCAAAAGCAATATAAAATATGTGACAAAATAACAAAGTAAAATTTGTGTTTTTATTACATTCTACGATTTCAAATTGGTTCGCTTTGCGCATGACGTAGCAATTTGACTTTTTCGTCGCAATATTTAAATTTAGGTTCTAAGAAAGCCTTCAATGTCATGAATTGAATTGAATTTTGATAATTTTTTAAATATGAAAATAAGATACAGAAATATCTACTTAGAATAACTTTACTTTTAATCTAAGAATATAATATCTGATGTTAACTATAGCTTAAAATCTTAATGTAAGCATAAACGGAACTAAAGTAATAAAAATATTAGTAAATTTTTTATTTTCTTATTTTTATTTTTTAACCTAATTTTAACTTGACAACGGTGACAGACTTACCACCGAAACGTCGTTTTTTAACAAGAATTTTTTTTCATAGGGGTCAATAGGGCTGAACAGGGTCAGCTCGTATACCCCGGAAATAGGAGCGAAGCGGTTCCATTATTTTTAGTTTTTTGGCGTGTACCCAATGAAAATATCATCCAATAAATGAATCCGCCTAACCAATATAGAGCATATCTTTAAAGTTTATATCAAAAATGACGTTTGCAAAGCCATTACACAACCATATTTTTTTTTCTAAGCAAGGCCTTAATTAGGAATTAGGGTTAGGTTCCTCGTAGTTTTTTTAGGAGAATGTGTTGATATTTTGTCAATTAATAAATACAAGGTGGTCAAAAATAATTGTTAAAAATTGTTTCAAAAACTTTGGTCATTTTTTTTTAAATGGAAACCTTTATCTTTTATGCCTTTATTTTATTAGGCATATAAATAAGGGTAGCTTTATACTGGTTAAGCAAACAGGCATTTGAATATCTGCCAGTTAAGGAACAAAAAAGGATGTATGTGACTAATCTAATAAGAAATGTTTACATGCAGGTATTCACGTTAGATTGTTTCTTTTCGTCAAATTGCCTATGTGTTAGTGTTATTTAGATGATTCTGTATGAGGATGTCTATTTTAAAAATGTATAGTTTTTAAGATATTGACTTTTTATTAAGGCTGGCAAAAACCAGAAAAAACAAAACCGGTTTCGGTCAAAACCGGTTACCCGAATATTTAGAAACCGGTATTAAAAACCGATTTTTAAAACCGAAAAACCGAAAACGGGTTTCAAAACCGATACACCGAAATCGGTTTTGAAAACCGAAAACGGTCTTTAAAACCGAAAACCGAAAACGGTTCTCAAAACCGATAAAGGCTATTCTAAACCACAGTTAACAGAAAATCGGAAAGTAATTATTCTCTATTAATCGTTTTTGCGTTGATTACGGATTTGCCCATGAGCTGTGGTGTTAAGTGATAATCATTATTCATCCTAGAATATTCTTCAAAAGAAATTGGTTAAATATAAATAGGAATAAAAATATAACATCCCTGTTAATAAAATGCAAGATTCTAAAAGGTGATGTAAAAATTCCATACATACATACATAATTTATTTTTTCCTCTTTATTTAAAATTGGTATTCTATTTTCGGTGTTTTATCTTGGTTAACTGGTTAATAAAAAAAACAGAAATGGAAAAGTGGTGATTTTGAAATTTTAATTTAGTGTATTATTAATATTTTTTGTACTATATTAAAAAATGGGTTCTTAAAATTAATTTTGTTACATATCTTTTAAAACTGAAATCGAATTTAAGAAAGTTTTATATGAAAGTTGCTCATTTTTGTATGTAGATTAAAATTCTAAATAAAAAATTGAAGTTCCCTTTTGAAAAAACAAAGTTGATATGAATATGACCTTAAAATTTTAGTCAAGGTCACAAACTAATAATATCATTAAATTTGCCCCTTTATTGCAAACAATTCTTACTAGAAACATTTTCTTCTAAAATGCGCCGTTTTCTGGTTATTTGCCTGTCTAAGGTTAAATGAAACACCCTGTATAATCTGTCAACCAATATCCGATTTTACAAAATGAACGGTTTTTCTTTTTAGATATAAACCGCAATCAACTAAAAACCTATTAATTGAAATTCGAAGAACCGCTTTTCGATTTTGGTCCGATTATCCAAAAACCGGTATTCAAAAACCGAGTATCCGAAAAACAGGTATTTGAAAACCGGTTTTTTAAATCCAGTTAACCGGTATTCGAAAACCGGTTTTTAAATACCGGTTAACCGGTATTCGAAAACCGGTATTCGAATACCGGTTTTCAAATACCGGTTTATCAGTATTGCGAAATCACCGTTAAGCCGAAACCGGTTAACCGAAAAACCGGTTTCGGTTGCCAGACCTACTTTTTATTTAATTATTTATTCTATAAACGCAATAAATTGTATGAAATAGCAATAAATCTTAAATAAATTTACACTACTTTATCTTCAATTACTTTCTTTCCTCGTTAAGAAAATGATTTTCATTAAATTTTCCTTGGCATCACACTTGACCTTTGAAGCCTATTAAGTTCTCTTTATTTTTCCGAAATCCTCATTTTATCTATCGCAGCTGAAAGCCACCAAATAAGCAGCTGCCGCTGCATTTACCCCTTCGGCAAATTGCCGGCTTTTCAGCGATGGAAAAGCGATCAAAAATAAAGGAAAAAAATTGGACGGTTTTTCCATTAAAATTAATCCGAGCATTTGGTATCGGAAAATAAGTTCGTAGCAAGCTTTTGCGAAATTAAATAAGCCAAATAGTTTTTGTTGTCGTTTTTTGATAAAAATGAGCGGGGTTTAGTGGGAAAATGTAGTATAAGTAACATTTTGTTAAAATTAAATACGTGAAGCAATATCTTATTTATATTTATACAGGGTTTCCGGAAATAACGTTTGTATATTTTAAATGATTCTACACAAAAATACATAAAAAATATAGCCCGAAAGGTAGCAACGTCGGGAAAACCAGAATTTTAGATTGGGTGATTTTTGATATGTTGTTCTCCCTCCACTTTCGGGTAGATCCTCGGTTGTCTGGCTGGCGGTAGCGGTTACGTTGGCGCCCAACTGTGACCTTGACATTTAGAGACCTGTCACTTTGGCGGTGACATGTGATATGTCAAAAAATGCAGACCTTGGTCATATATTATCGTTCCAAGTTTCATCAAAATATACTGAACAGTTTAGAAGTTAGAAGGAGGACGACTGTATAATTAGCAATGATAAAAGTGTCTGGCAATAGAAAAAATATGTTTGGTAAACCTATCTAAAGACAGGTAGGATCAAAACAAAAAAACATCGATGTCTTTAAATTCAATTTTACCAAATGCAATTAAAAACTTATGATCATTTATTTCATTTTTAGTTGAGACGGTATAGTTTTTATACGTTGCTGGGGCATCATCAAGGTGCCTACGCCTGAAGCAGCTATGACAAGTCTTAACGAAGACGAAACACGTGTCGCCGTCTTGGTCTTGGTAAAAAAGCGTAGTGATTTTCGATCTCACCGTATAGACAATAGTGATCAAGGTCTAATAAGAAGGAAAATATATTGTCTTTATAAAAGCGGAGTTGTTCCTACCTTGGATAAACTGAAAAGGAAGCTAGAAGAAGACAAAACTAATATAAATATTAGCCGTGCCACCCTCCATAGTGTTGTTTGTAAAATGGGATTTAAATACCGCAAAAAAAGACAAGTAGTAATGGAATCGCACAGATTACGCACTTGGATATTTAATTACCTTCAAGAAATTAAAAGATATATGTTAGAAAATAGATCCATAATTTACCTTGATGAAACATGTTTTGATACACACGACACAGTATCCAAAGGATGGGTGGATTCCAGTCAAAACTGTCAGACGAAAGCACCTTTAAATAAAGGAAAACGCATTACCATAATACACGCTGGTTCAGAAGACAGATTTGTCCCAACCTGCAGTTGTTGTCTGCAAAGAATATTAAGGATTCTAGCTTGGATTATCACGAGGGTACAAGCGCAGAACTTTTTGAAAACTGTTTTCAATAATATCTTTTAAAAAATATTCCAAACAATTATTGTTGTGTTGTCATGGATAACGCAAGCTACCACAGCCGTCTGCTATACAAAGCTCTAGCTTCATCAAGTTCAAAACTGAAATCCAGGATTATTTATTTAATATAATTATTAAAACTTTGCATATATTTAATTTCTTAATGTAATTTTATGATTATACCTTCTAAAATAAACAATAAATTATAAATCTTTATATTATTAGAGTCCGTCCCTAATGTTCTGCCGTTTAATATCTACTGATCCGTAGTTTTATGCTGTCGGCAGGTATATTGAGTATTGCCGCCAAAAGCCAAGACGATATGCTTTGAGGTACACTATAACATTCAAAGTAAAAAACTATCTACGCTTTTTACAGCAAAAAATTGTGTACTGAATATCTTTTAAAAATGTTATTTTAAAGGGTTATATATATTTTTTAATGTTGACTTTTTGCTCTTTTATAAATACTTTTTGTAATAATTTATGTTTAGTTTATAGAAATAAATGTTACTTTTATATATTATACGTACATGTGTACAATTAATTTTCACTTTCCTATAAAATGTGTTTGTATGACCAACAAAAACCTGTTTTTCCTTTTTTTGCAAATACTATTTGTAACATTTTTTTAATTGGTATAAATAAAAAAGTTTTACTTACTGGGTTAGCCGTTTATAAAAAAGACACACATTTTTATTCTGAAAATTGATGATATATTGCGCAGCGTCCGATAGGGGTCACATTAGTGGTTGCGTTACAAAAAGTACCCGTGGTACAAACCTTTAATAAAAAAATAATAATTTTTATTGTTTTTTAATGTGTTCGTTACATCTCCTTCAAGATTATGATAGTGTATAAATTACCTTCTAAAAATTATTTGTCTGTTAATGTGGAGCTAATAACCGTTTATTATTTCTCACAACTTTCTTAATTCTGTATAATTTTGAAAATAATTTACTGATCTAACAGCATTTAAACTAACAAAAAAAAGTTATCTTTATATGTCATTAATGATTAGTGTTCCAACCTAACTTTGGACAACTGTAATGTATGCGGTCATTACATTGAGACCTTATTAGCGACATACGTCCGATAAGTTCAGTAGAATTCATAGTATGACGTAATCGTCTTCTTCCGTGATTTAGATAGTATGTTTATAAAAACTTTTTTTTACAAAACTGGCTCAGAAATACGTAAACGGTACGTTTTTGTATAACTTGCTTTGTTTCAGTAAACCTCACGTCGAGCCTTTTTTCCAATTTTAATGAAAAACCGGTTGATTTTTACTTTAATAGCTTTTCCATCGCTGAAAAGCCTGGTAATTTGCAAGCCGGGTAAAAATAGTAGAAGCTGCTTATTTAAAGTCAATGGATTAAAAGAAAAATATCGGGTGAGTATACAGGGTGGTCCAACTCTATTTATACACAAAACTACTTCAAAACAAATCAAGTTAGCCATGGTTTGCTTTTACCATTGAATTGTTTCGAAAATCGAAATCGAGATTGCGCAATCAGATTGGCTCTATCTGTTCTACTTTTTGCTATACCCTGCAAAGTCAACGGAAAGGCGCCCCCTGTACATCTAACTTAATCAGTTTTGAAAATATGACCATTTCAGATATTAAGGTAATTTTTTAAAGTACTGCGATTTTTTGCTAAGTAAAGGTATTGACTTTATATTCTGAGGTTATAACGTACTCCTTAGGAACTTCATAATGATGTGTCACAAGACCTTCGTTTCCAGTTTTTTTGCGATGTGGCTTCCAATGGGCTTCCAGCTCTCAGCGTGACATATAAAGCTGTCATTGTGAATACCCTGTATAGGGGGTATATGGGTTTTAATAATTTTAATATTTATTTAATTATTTCGACATTAAAGAAATCACATCCAAAAAATTAAAACAAATAATCGAAAATATAGTGCAAGGTTTTCTGTCACTAAACCATAACAGAGTCTAGGTCATGTTATTTTATTCAGGGTCAACAACGTGCTAAGTCACCAAAATACTAAGTTCAACTTAGTACATATACAGAAATTGTCCTAAGAATGAGAGAGAAAGAAATTAGAAAAATATTAGATAAGAAGTAGGTAGTAAAAGTGAAGTCAAGTATAAAAGTTAAAGTTTTAGTTAAGCCCCTGTACGGGCTACCCCTAGTGGGGGTATGCCCGTACTAAATTTAGTTAGTCAAATATGTAGTTCATTTAGTATTATCTAATAGTGAAATAAAAACACGATAGTTTTTGTCCACCGGTATCATGGACCCAAGATAGTTCCATATGGTACATTTGTCCAAGTGACGTAAAGTGGCCCTATGTATGTATTACAAAATTATACGTCACAATATGTCGAAAACCTTATAATCCTAAATTATTAACATCAAGACCATTAGTAAATACTAATTTGGAAATAGGTCTTTTTAGGCCACCTGTACATCCAAAGAGGGGCTCTGGGAAAAAACTTATAAAAACTTGTCACATTTTTTTCACGTCCTCCATATGAATCCGAGAGATTGCCCACATATTCTTGGACACCCTGTATAACTACCAATTTGAAATAGTATATTACATTACAAGTGTGGAAAATGACTAATTTCACACAAGTGGGAATATTGTAGCACGAGGCGTTAGCCGAGTGCGACAAACCCACGAGGGTAAGAATGTCATTTTCACACGAGTACTGTACACTATTTTTCCTACGACCACAAATTAGTTACCAAAAACTAAATTTTAAGTTTGTTTGTCTTCACAGAAAAAATTAAAAACATTTGAGAACTTTGCAACACTGGGGTGATTTTTACTTTGTAACACTAGTGTGATATATACTTTTCCTTACTGCTATATTATACTGTTTTGACAATATTTTTACATCGAAAATCACCTACCTAGAAGCATAATATAACTTTTATCATTTTGGAATTTAATAATTAATAGTTTAAAAAACTAAAAAAACACGCTTTTATATGCAACCGAACTAAAAATTAGAAAATAATTTTTCATTAAAAAAATATTGTCATTTCATAGTAAAAAGCGTGGGGTGCATTTTACTATTTTTTTCATAACTTTTCCATCATAGATATTGGCAAATATAATAATTATAACATTTAATATATTAAGCACCCCACGCTTTTTACTATGAAATGACAATATTTTTTTTATTGAAAAATTATTTTCTAATTTTTAGTTCGGTTGCATATAAAAGCGTGTTTTTTTAGTTTTTTTAAACTATTAATTATTTTTCATTTTTTAGTTCGTTATATCAATTAACTTTGCTACTCTTGACAAAATGGCGAAAAAATTTTTTAGTGAACAAGAGTAGCAAAGTTTGAAATGTTGCCAACAGATGGCAACCCACTAAAAAATTTCTTCGCAATTGAGTAGCAAAGTTTGGAATGTTGCCAACAGATGGCAAAGAGTAGCAAAGTTTGAAATGTTGCCAACAGATGGCAACCCACTAAAAAATTTCTTCGCAATTGAGTAGCAAAGTTTGGAATGTTGCCAACAGATGGCAACCCAGGTGTTGTTTTTATAATATAATGGAATTTTTTTTCCTGGCGATCAAAAACAAGATAACGGGATACTGTTTGCAGATTATTGCATTGTCATGGGTCATTAATAAGTGTGCAAAAGTTTCAAAGAAATCGAATAGCTGGAAGTTGGTTAAAATTAGGCTCAAAGATTCCGTTACATAGATAGCCAGATGGATAGATAGATAGTTACAACCCAAGTTAATAAAAGCGTGTTAAAAAGTTTTCTTTCGTGCATAGCCACCTTCCCAAATTGGCGCACAACACCGCATTAAAATTTAAAATATGACAGATTTGTCAAAGTCAAGCGTACTTTTCATCTTATGCAAACTCATAAATAGTAAAGTTTGATACCCAATTTTGATTTTATTACTAAAGTTAAAACTCATTTAAAAGAATCCAAAGATCTTTGCGGTGTAAACTAGGCTATCAGTCAGTGGGTAGCTTTGCGGTGTAAACTAGGCTATCAGTCAGTAGGTAGCTAACCCACAATACACCAAAGTTAGAGGTTAGAAAAGTTTATTACCGTTTTATGAAAAATATTAAATTTGTTGAAAATGATGTTTTCCACTGTAAACAACGTATTGAAAATGCTTTGGTTTATTACCTAGTGATAGTTTTCTTTGTCTAAATATAAGGCATCAAGTAAGTGTTTTTATCATTTTTTACAAATTACAGAAGCTTGGTAATTTATGTATAAGTCATGTTGGGCATTATTATTTTGATGACTGCCTGTTTTAAAAACAAGTGAAGGTTATTCGTTCGTTAAAAAAAACAGATGAAGGTTATACGCTCCCGGAACGAATACGTTCAGCGAACGAATGAGTTCAATTTAGCAGAATTGAGCCCCTGTCCCCAACCCGTCGGCAAATGTTGTCAAGTTCGATTATTCAATTGTCTAATCTGGCGCATCCGCCAGAACGTACGATTTTTCACTTTTCCGGTTTTCCTGGAAAATGCTGGAACTTAACGGGATACTGTTTTTAAATTATTGCATCTTCATCGGTCCTTGATACGTGTGCAAAGTTTCAAAGAAATCGAATAGCTGGAAGTTGGTTAAAATTAGGCTCAAAGATTCCGTTACATAGATAGACAGATGGATAGATAGTTACAACCCAAGTTAATAAAAGCGTGTTAAAAAGGCCCTTACTTATATAAATTGTATGGTTTGGTTAAGTTATAACGGTAATAGTTTAATACGATTGTCTGCTATTTTAAGGGTTTTTTAAAAATTATTGATACTTACATATTTTACTACACTCTTTTAATAAAACGTAAGTGGCGCATATCCAAAATATTCGGTTTTTAAAAAATATCAGTAAACAAACTTACGGGACCGGGGATTGAAAAGGGGTGCTGGGTGGGGGTAAACTTGGTAAAACGAGTTAATGAAACTGAACATCACATGTAAAATTAAGTGAAAATTACGATATTCTCCTGATCTTCCTTATGTATTAAAAGATCTAACATTTACTATAAAAAGCCAAGAAAAAGTTGGTATTGTCGGCAGAACTGGTGCAGGAAAATCTTCCTTGATAGCTGCCTTGTTTCGGCTAGTGGAAACGGAAGGAAAACTATTAATTGATGGTGTTGATACCAAAACAGTATCTTTAAAAACACTTCGATCCAGTATATCAATAATTCCCCAAGAACCAGTGTTGTTTTCTGGGACCATGAAGAAAAATCTGGATCCTTTTGACGAGTATAATGATGAGGTACAGTACAACTTAATTTAATAATGCGAAACAATATTTTATACAGGATGTCTCTAAAAGATGCAAACATTTTTTTACCACAAACTCTTGAAGCTAAAATATGACGATTTAACCCAACTTACCTTTGTCCAAAAGTATATGATTTCGGAGATACAGAGATATAGATGTATAACTTATTCTTTTTATAGTTTTTCTAATTATTCTTCTATATATTTTTTCGCATATTTTTAGGAAAAAATATAAATAATATGAAAATTATAAATGCATAACCTAAAGTCCTAAAAGTAAGAAAAAAACGACAACTAAACATCAGTTATATCATGCAAAATATGGAAAGCATTTGGCAACGTCGGAAGGGTCTGATTCTATTTATGAATGGATAAAAGAAAGTGGATTCATAAAGTGTGTATTAGCCTCAGGCTTAATTAAGGAATTAAAAAAAAAAAAGATTTTACTAGTTGTTTGAGACACGAAGACAGAGAGAAAGGAATTTGATCTATAGGACTTTTTTCTCTGGCGCTTTAGGTCGAACGGTCCAGCAGCAAGGCTGCCTCTATAAAGTGCGTGCTCAAAGGTAGATGGGAGATTTTTAATTTGATCTACTTACCTGACAACACTGTGCCACTGAGCGAGCAGTCAGTGAAAGTTGTTTTTTGTGGTTATGTCTATTTTTGTTTATATTTTTATTTTTTGGCAATTTTATTATTACTCTTTTTAATATTAAAAAAGCTTATAATGTGTAGTAACTTAACGTTTATAAGATGATTTTTGCTAATTTGGGTTCTACTGTTTAAGGTAAGTAAAAGTTTTTTTTACTGTCACTACAACAAATATTATGTCACTTGCAAAACCAAAAGCAGTTTTTGAAATGACATCATAATTTATATCACACGAGTGTTGTAAAGTACTTTGCAACACTAATGCTGTGAAGTACTTTGCAACACTAGTGTGATATAACGCGTTTTCTATGCATGAAACCAGTGTGCTATTTGCTATTTTCACAAGTGGTCGTAGGAAACACAATATTAAATACATATTATTAGGTCAAAGTCTCGTTTTAAGCTACAACTAAATAAAGTTAAATTAACAATGCAGCAACATGGACGAGACGTTTTAAACGTTTTACAGTCTCATACATGCGGCTCTTTATTCAGCGAAATTGTCGGGAGCAAATGTAGCGAAGCAAAACGTTTTCATTAATGTAAGCCGCCTAATTAAACTTGTTTTCGTATGAAATAAACTAAATAAATTTATGTTTTAGTTGTTCAATTAGCTTTAAGTGCGAATACAAATTGCTGTAAAAACAACATTTCCATATTTATTTTTGGGTCGATTTATGGATTTTTTTTTATCTTTGAACAAACCACGAAGGCTTAAAGCCTAAATACTAACGTAGCGTGGGTGTCTTAAGCGAGGTAAGAGGGAGTTTGTTGACACGAGACTTAAATAGTTGAAGATTTGGGGGGAAGGAAAGACATCCGCGGGCACCAGGTTCCACAATATAGAAACTCTAGGGATAAAAGAACGAACAAAGTGAGAAGTTCGGGGCCTGTCCAGTTGGACCGTATAGGGATGCATACGCGCAGAACCACGAGTTTCTCTGTTGGGAACCGTGCGTGGAGGAACTATACTGGACAATTCTTTAGAGCAGAAGCCTTGGAAGTACCTATTAAAAAGCGATAAATCCTCCACAGCCCGACGATGGGCAAGAGATGGAAGCCTTTCTGTAAGTGAAGGATCATTAATAAGACGAATAGCTCTTCTTTGAATAGAATCAAAAATGCTTAGGGTTCTGGGGGACGCCATGCCCCAGATATGGGAACAATATTCCAAGGGAGGTCGGATTTGGGACTCATATAATGTGTATGAATTAGAAGGGGAAAAATACTATTTGGCTCGAAAGAGAAATCCAAGCTTTTTGAAGCTGCCGTTATAGATACAATGTGTTTATGCCAGTTAAGGTTACTTTCAAATGTGACGCCCACAAGATTGAAGGTGTCTTTGCTCTGTAAAACTTGGCCGCTCATAAGTAGAGGATGAGTATTTGATGACTCTTTTCGCGACAAGGAACTTGATTGTGTTTTGGATGCATTAAAGTGGACGAGATTTTTGGCGCCCCAATCCAATATTAGATTAAGATCCTGCGAAAGAGATATCTGCATCGCTCTGCGTTTGTTTTCCAAGTCAGGTTTAGTGATGGGTTTAGGAACCTGAAAACTAGAGTGAAGGGTACTATCGTCGGCGAAACTATGAATGGAATTAGTTGTGGACGAGAGAAGGTCGTTGATGTGAAGAAGAAACAATGTTGGTGCCAGAACTGAGCCCTGAGGGAATCCAGCATTTACTTGGTGAAAGCTTGAAGAATGGCCGTCCACAATAACTGATATACGTTGATCAGATAGATAACTAGAGAGCCAAGTAGGGAGTTTAGTTGAAAGACCATAGGAGGGAAGTGCGGCATGCCAGACCTGGTCAAAAGCTTTGGATATATCAAGAGCACCGATCTGGGGCTCACCTAGAAACTCAAGAGACTTATTCCAACAGTGTGATACGAAAGCAAGAAGATCTGCTGTGTAAATTTTCAGATAAGGTGAAATGTTTGCTTTTATTCTACAGGGTGTAAATTAATTTATGGCTAAAAATACAGATTATGTTTTTTAGCTTATTTTAGAAAGAAAAGTTAGTATGAACATATGTACTAAAGGTCTCAACTTTTAATCTATAGAGTACATTTTATGTAGTGTACTATAATGGAGTACTTTACTTCATGTTAACGATAAAAAAACTGAATTTTTTTAAGAAAGCTTTCTTCGATTGACATCGTATTTTATTTTGCACTTCCATGTACTTTATAATTAACAATTTACTACTGACTTATAAATAAAAAAATAAATGTATAAAAAATGAGAAATATACCTCTTGGATTAATTTATCTTTATAACAAGGACACAAACAGCAAAAATATAATTTCGTTTAGAAACAAGTTTAATTAAGCTCGTTAAACTAATGTAAAGGTTTTGCTTTGCTACATTTGTTTTAATAATTTTGTTATGAAGGCAGAACGTATGAAATTGCATAACATTTATGTCTAGGGCCTGAATTGCTAGGTTTTCCTTAATTAAATTTAATTTAAAAAGTTAGTTAACAACAAGCAAAAAATGACTTAAAAAAATTACATAGGTTGACATAATATTGGTTAGTGTACAGGGTGGCTCGAATTCGACGCTCATCATTGGGATTTCGGAAGCCGTAAGAGATGCAGGATCGGTTAAATGAAGGCAAAGTTGCGCAATTTGATGCTTAATAAAATGTCGTTTTGCGTATTAAAAAATCCGAGTACTTCCGAAGATATTCGAAAAAACCGGAATTTTCAATTTTGGTTTCTATTGTTTTCTGGCTATATTTGTAAAGATAACTCAAAATGAAAAACACGTTTTCACGGCCACTTTTTCCGCTCTATAATTCAGTGTGATTAAATATTGAATCTGACGTTTCGGCTTCTGGCGACCATCATCAACTTCATTTTTTAAATACGGACCTGATATTTTTTCAATTTAATTAAATTCTTTCATCACTCTTAAAACACTATATATCGGCACTTTGATATTTGCCGACGTTTCGTACAGAAAATTCCATCACCAGAATATTGCATATTTATTTCACCATAATACGGCCCTGAACTACATTTTTAGGTAAGAAGGTAAAAAAAAAGAATAAACTTATTACATATTCGTAATCTTTTTATTGAAACTCATTGATATCTAACAGCGAAAATTAGTTTATACACTGAATTATAGAGCAGAAAAAGTAGCCCTGAAAACCTGTTTTTCATTTTAAGTTATTTTAACAACTATAGCCAGGAAACAAAAGAAACCAAAATTGAAAATTCCGGTTTTTTCGAATATCTTCGGAAGTACTCGGAATTTTTTAAAACGCAAAACGGCATTTTATTGAGCATCAAATTGCGCAACTTTGCCTCCATTTAACCGATCCTGTATCTCTTACGGTTTTCGAAATTCCAATGATGAGCGTCGAATTCGAGCCACCCTGTACAGGGTGTCTCACCTTGCGGTATTTGCGAACCTGAGAAACTTTTTGTAAAACAAAAGATGCCATAAACAAAGCCGTCATAGCCCTCTTAGTCTCTGAGCTATAGGGATTTTCAGGTACTCCTGGTATCTCAGTTGGCTAATATCATATTATAAAGGTAAAAACTGATTCCCATATAGTTTTTTTGTAGAATGCAGTGGCGTAGCTGGATTTTTTTTCAAAAATTTTTTTTGAAATATTGACAAATGTTGTTTTTTTTTTGTTTAATAGAACACCCTGTTTATTTGTCAAAATTAAATTTGCCTTTTTGCAGGCTTTTTAAAAATATATAATACTAATGGTTCATTTTTATAAACAACGACAAAATTCCCATATTTCAGATCCATAATTTTGCAGTGGGCCATGCAAAACAAATCAGTTACCTGTTTTTTTTTATTTACTTGATTACTGTAGTGGTGCTTATTTTAAACTTAATAATGTTTTTTCCTTTATTATATAAATTAAGGTAGGTAGCGCTTTCTTAAACAAAATTTCTAATTAGTAAATGGTTTTAGTTAAATAATTTTCTTAATTATTGTTAGCATATTCTATTGTGTTTATTTTTTATTTTAAAAAACATCTATTAATCTATTTATATTTATCAACATTTTTAATTAATGCAACACATTTTACTATGGTTTCTAACTTTTTAACCCAAAGCAATACATTTTATGTTTTTCTAAATCAAAAATAAACTAAATACATTATGCTAACAATAAATATATATTTTTTTTTAATAAAAACTATTTACAAATTAATAATGTTGCTTGTAAGTAATACATACCTAAAATAACTATGATTATTCTTTGCTTGCTACTGTCAAATTGATTAAAAAATAGTATATTAGTTGTAGCTCTTAAACGGTATTAAATAGGTTACGCTAGATTTTTTTAATTTTTAAGCTAGAAATTACTTAAAAATTATTTATATGCAAAACAAAGTTTGCCGAGTCAGCTAGTATCAGATAAAAATCGCTTAATATATGAGTTTTTAAAGATTTAATTTTATTTTGGCATCTAAAAATGACATTAATCAATGTATAACAACAATGATCACGTGGAGATTTATAATAATACATTACAGCGTTGTTAGGCAACACAATACGGTACCAGGTACCGTAATGTGCAATTTATCGGCCCCAAATTAATCCAGGGTAAGTGGATTTACTGAACAGTTTAAAATAAATGAAAAATAGTATATTACATTACAAGGGTGGAAACTGACTTATTTCACACGAGTGGGAATATTGTTGCACGAGGCGTCAGCCGAGGGCGACAAACCCACGAGTGTAAGAAAGTGATTTTCACACAAGTAATATACTCTATTTTTCCTATGACCACAAGTTATTCACCAAAAACCAATAATAGTTGTTTGTCTTCACAGAAAAAATAAGAAAACAATTGAAAACTTTGCATCATTAGGGTGATACATACTTTTCCTTAGTGCAATATATTATACTGATTAACAATATTTTTATATCAAAAATCACTACCTAGTAGCTTTTCATTATTTTAGAATTAAAAAGGTCCTCATTTAAAAATATTGCATGGGTTTATCAATGTAAATCCCATTAACAGGCTGATAACTTCAAATTTATTTTAAATAACAATGACAGCGATGACAGCTTCATATTATACTTTGCAACACTAGTGTTGTAAAGTACTTTGCAACACTAGTGTGATAAAACGCATTTTCTATGCATGAAAACAGTGTGCTATTTACTATTTTCACATGTGGTCGTAGGAAAAATACATTTAAAAATGTAATAAGAAGTCTGTTTTGTAGTAATCTAATCATTTTTATTAGCTAAAGTTGTTAAAAAAAAAATATTTTAAGTACAAGTAGAAATTCCTATATATCCTAATATCAGACGAAAATCGCTTAATATATAACTATTTAAAGATTTAATTTCATTTTGGCATCTGAAAATGACATTAATCAAGGCATAACAACAATGATCACGTGGACATTTATAATGATACATGACAGTGTTGCTAGGCAGCACATTACGGTACCAGGTACCGTAATGTACAATTTACCGGCCCCAAATTAATACAGGGTAAGTGGATTTACTGGATAGTACATAATAAAAGAAAAAACATTATTAAATGAAATAGCAAAATCCAATTTTGAAATTTGTAACGTAAGCACCATTACAATAACGAACTCAATAAAAAAGACTAATAAATGATTTGATCGCTTAGCCTACTGTAAAATTTGGATGTGAAATATGAATATTGGGAATTTTGTCATTTAACACAAAGTGTTATTTATATCTTTTAAGAAGCTTGCAAAAAGGCAATTTTTTTGATGAACAGGATGTTCCGTTTAGAAAAAACCATTATTGGTCAATACTTTCAAAACAAAAATATTTGGAAAAATTCTGAATACGCCACTGCATTCAATATAAAAAGTAACGTTGAAAGTATTCTATTTCTATTTTTTTTCTTGGTTTTGGTCCCTTCAGGTCCAATCCACCACTCTCCCCCTTCCGGACTATGCTTTCCAGGGCTTTGTCGGCGGAAAATCTGGATAATCGAGCTCGTAGCTCCCAGAAATTTCAAAAGAAAACAAAAATAATTTTACAATCGATGCAATGCATAAATTGTCGGCTGTCAAACCAAGATCTGCTACTGGTGTTACGTATAACCTTTACTTTTACTACTGACAGTTCCCATGGCACGCCCATCTATTTCCCGCCATTTGAGAAATACCTCGTGTTCACCACCAAACAGGATACCATCAGCTTATAGGAATCTTCGCTCACAGAGCTTAGATCCAGAAGAAAGATGCCGTCAATTTAGCGTGAATCTTTCCTTGATCCCCGAAGGTAAAAACGTTCGTACGACACCTCTAGTCGCCACCCTGGGAAGAACTTTGTAGTCCTCTACGCACGTCCGCACTGTCCGGAGGTCAAACAAAGAGTATTAACGTTGAAAGTAAAAGTGGCGAATTTTTTCTTTTTTTTGTGGTACCTAGGGAAAACCACCTGGCAAATTATTTTTTGAGAGCCAGGGAAGTATGGAGAATTATAGGAAAGTATGAGGAAGTACGGGGAAGTATAGGGAAGTATGAGGAAATACGAGAAAGTATGGGAAAGTACCGGGAAGTATGAGGAAGTACGGAGAAGTATGGGGAAGTATGGAGAAGTATGGGGAAGTATGGGGAAGTATAGGGAAGTATGGGGAATTATTGGGGGATTATTGATCGGTAAAAAAGAATTAAAATACATAATCTTTGTGTCTGGGATAATATTTTCTGTTTATATTTAAAGAAACGTAAAATATATTAATGTATAATTTTGCGTCGTTGTTTTTTAAATTTAAATATTTTAATATTCTCTGTTATATTGCAAGTATTCTAGAAAAAGGAAAGCGGAAGGCCTTACTAAATATATAAAGTTTCACCTTAATTAATTTTTACATTTGTAAAACACAAAGTAGAATATTTTTAAGTGAGATTGCTACTAAATACACTTCAAACAGTAATAAATTAAATAATTTATTACAAAATCTTTAAAACTTTAAAAGCACTAAAGAAGAATTTTACTTATGAGATAAATTGGATTGGGGCGCCAAAAATCTCGTTCAATTTAATGCATCCAAAACACAATCATGTTCCTTGTCGCGAAAAAATTATCAAACACTCATCCTTTGCTTATGAGTGGCCAGGTTTTGCAGAGGGGGACACATTTAACCTTGTGGGCATCACATTTGAGAATAACCTTAACTGGCATAAACACATTGTATCTATAGCTACCGCGGCGTCAAAAAGCTTGGATTTCTTTTCCGAGCCAAAAATTATTTTTCTCCTTCCAATTTATATACTTTGTATGTGTCCCAAATTCGACCCTCTCTGGAATATTGTTCTCATGTCTGGAGAATGGCATCCCCTACAACCGTCAGCATTCTTCATGCCATTCAAAGAAGGGCTGTTCGTCTTATTAATTATCCTTTACTTACTCAAAGACTCCCTTCTCTTGCCCATCGTCGAGCTGTGGGAGATCTATCGCTCTTCTATAGATACTTTTACGGATTCTGCTCCGACGAATTATCCAGTATAGTCCCTTCTCTTGCAGTTCCCAACAGAGTAACTCGTGGTGCCGCGCGTATGCATCCCTATACAGTTCTATTGGACAGGCCACGAACTTCCCATTTCGTTCGTTCTTTTATCCCTAGAGTTTCTAGACTGTAGAACCTGCTGCCAGCGAAGGTCTTTCCTTCCCCCAAATCTTCAAGTTTTTAAGTCCCGTGTTAACAAACTTCCTCTTACCCTGCTTAAGACACCCACGGTACGTTAGTATTTAGGCTTTCAGCCTTCGTGGATTGTCCAAAGATAAAAAAATAAAAATATTTTTAGTACGACCGGGCGTAAAATACAATTTTACACTCCCATTTGAGGGTGTAAAATTTACTTTCACGCCCTAGGGCAAAAAAGTATCAAAAACGCCCGCATTTATTAATGAGGGTGTGAAATAAAAATATATAAAAATTCTTTATATAATTTTTGAAATAACCCTTGCATTGATCTACTTATACCACATTCAAATATGATTGAAAAATCTATAATTTAAGAATTAAAAAAGATGTTTTGTTATTTACCAAATTCTATAAAAAATATTAAAAACATAAAGACATTTAAAAATATATTAAAAAATTTTACTTAAAAGAGCGTATTACAATTTAAATGAATGTTTCGAACATACATTTCCATAAAAGGTATTTCTTTTTTACTAATATATATTCTTGTGTGTATCTGTCTATGTTGTATATGTATATATAATTTATTGTTTTGTCTTTGTCTACAAAGATATCTAAATATTTTTCATGACAATAAAGCTTATTATTATTATTAATAGTACTTTTACGCCCTAGAGCAAAAAATATTAAAAACGCCCGCATTTATAAATATATAAACCATAATTATAGCTATTTATGTATCAAAGGCGTTACTAGGGACTATAATGCCACTGAAGGGTCAAATAACCGAAACCGTTTTAATGACATATTTTCAGGAACTGGTAAGTTATTGATTTTATTTTAATACAAATGTTTAACAAACTTTATTATTTTTAGTCGGAAAAATACAGTCCGAACTCTCTCTGGGCCAAGTATTCCACCCTAAGGTCTACGTTGATGGTCTATTAAAATATAGACATTTCGCAATACCATCGTCTCATATCTTTTTAACACGCTTTTATTAGCTTGGGTTGTAACTATCTATCTATCCATCTATCTATCTATCTATGTAACGGAATCTTTGAGCCTAATTTTTACCAACTTCCAGCGATTCAATTTCTTTGAAACTTTGCATACGTATCAAGGACCGATGACAATGCAATAATTTAAAAACAGTATCTCGTTATCCTGATTAGGACCGCCAGGATAAATAAATTCCCTTTACAGATCCTCTGTGTCTCTTGACAAAATGGCGAAGGAATTTTTAGTGAATAAACTGGAGCATTTATTTTTAAAAACTAATTGATATATCGAACTAAAAAATGAAAAATAAATAATAGTTTAAAAAACTAAAAACACGCTTTTATATGCAACCGAACTAAAAATTAGAAAATAATTTTTCATTACAAAGAGTTTGTCACTTCAGAATAAAAGCGTGGGGTGCATAATATATTAAATGTTATAATTATTCTATTTGCAAATATCTATGAGCGAAAAGTTATGAAAAAATAGTAAAATGCACCCCACGCTTTTTACTCTGAAGTGACAAACTCTTTGTAATGAAAAATATTTTCTAATTTTTAGTTCGGTTGCATATAAAAGCGTGTTTTTTTAGTTTTTTTAAACTATTATTTATTTAAAAGTTAAGTCGAAAGGATATGTCCCGAAGAAGTCTAAAGTTTTGGAAGGAGAACAAATATTAAAATTTATTAAGAAGGCTCCTGATGATATCTACTTGGTACACAAAGTCATTTTGGTAATGGGTGTTTTTGGAGGTTTAAGACGAGATGAGTTGGTCAAAATGACTATTGATAACATTGAAGATAGAGAAACAGTCTTGGTTAGAAAGGTACCAGAAACTAAAACTTCAATTTCAAAAAGTTTTACTATCATTGAAGAAGATTTAGGCGCTTTAAATTTAATAAAAGAGTACACAACATTAAGACCAGTTGGAATAAAGGAGCGAAGATTCTTTCTTACCTATAGAAAGGATCGATGTACAGTACAACCTATTGGAAAAAATACCGTAGGTAGCGTCCCAACATTAATCGCAAAATTTTTAAAATTGATAATGCAGAAGCTTACACCGGCCACTGTTTGCATCGCACATCGTCAACTTTACTTGTTGAGTCAGGTGCTTCGTTTGAAACGCTAAAACAACATGGGAAATGGAAAAGCTCTTCAGTAGCTAAAGGATATATAGAAGAAAGTATTTAATCCAAAAACAAAGTAGCCAAAATGATTGCCAATTCAGTTAATTCCCAGGTTAATTCCGTATCGACTACTGAAAATTCTTTTATGGACTGTTCTTCTATACAAAATAGCGTTAGTGCTACCACCGCTGCTACCATCACAAAAAACACCGACCATTCTATAGTGGGATCAGCTACATTTTCCGGGACATTTCAAAATTGTAATTTTTATTTTGGAAATAAAGTTTAATTTTTAGTATTGTTTAAAGAAAAATTATTTTTGTATAAACTTGATCTTTATTGTGAGAAAAATAAAATTGGATAAGCAATAAAATTTCCATATTAGCGCATTAGGGCATTATAAGCGGGCATTATCATAATGCCCGCTTATAATGCCCTAGGTGTGATAGCAGGTATTATTGCTACCATAACATATTCCGTTTCTAAGGTATTACAGATCAATAATAGATGGGTAAAACATAAATTAAATAATGCCCCTTTTATTTGATAAATCAACAATTTATGTAATTAAACATATGTTGATTACAATTTAAAACTTTAAAAGCTGGAAAATTTTCTCCTAACTACCGAGAATGCTGTATATTAATTTCAGTCGATTGTTGACAGCTGATTGTTAATTAACAACTCCTCAGCCCCGGGCGTAAAAGTGCTATGTTACGCCTTTGGTACAAAAATAACTATTTTGGTAAAAAAATACATTCAAAAACTGCGAATATTAACTTGTTTAATTTCTATGCTTTATTCAATATCCGAATTTGCGGAGCACTTTTACCACAATTTTTTTATCTACTTACAAGCTGATTTGGCCTAATTTGGTTGCTCGCTCTTTCAAGCGATAAACCTTAACCGAAATTCTAAGCTAATTGGAGTTAAGGTAAGCTTGTTCGCTTTAAATACCATTTTCTCGGTAAAGCCGATTTTACTATTTTAATTAAATTGTTAATTACAATATTAAGGTCTACCCTTAAGAGGTAAAAGGCAACGAAATTACTTTAAGTTTTTTTTTTTCATGATTTTTTTTTCGTTTTAAAGTTAGGTTTTTGAATATAATTTACACGGGCGGGCAAAAATTGGGATCATTTTAAAATTGTGAATTTCCAAGCGTATGTTTCTTAAACTGTAAAGCCGGCTACTCACTACGCGGTACTTGCCAAGTACTTGGTAAGTAGCAAGTAGTGTATACGACGACTCGTTTAGACTTGGCAAGTTACTTGCACTTCCCGAGCTGTAGCGGAAAACAATCACAAGTTAAAGCAGCCAAGTACTTGACTTAGCAATTTATAATGTAACTTAATTGGGCTAAAAGTTCATTTTAAGATTGCCTAATTAAAGATGTTTAATTAGCCTTTGTTTTAAGGCAAAATACCTTCTAACTAGCTCAATGTCAGTCGGGGCACGTGGGTCGTGGATTGAATAACCTAAGCATTTCTTTAACCCCAGTATCAGTACCAGAAATTAAAAAGTTGATAATTTGTTACACCTCCTATTACAATTTACCACTAAAGGGGTACTTATATATGGGCGCCACCTATAGTTATAAATAGTGGTGGTAAACTACAGAAGGGTAGTTCCTATAGGTAAACTAAAACAAAACAATCAGATTCCAACACAAAATAAAAAAGACTACGTATAAAATATGCGTGTTCTTTATTTAAGAGGAATTCTCACTTAATCTTGATTTTAAATAAATGGGTGTTAATCAGTAAAAAAACACATAAACTCTAGCGTTTAACGTTTGCAAACATTATTACATCGCTTTAACAAAATATTACCAATTCAAATTAAAAATTTAAGTATCTAAGTTAATGTAAGTTTGCTAGTTTGTTTTTTTGTTCAAGATGCGATATGTTGTTTTAGACGAATCAATATTAAATGGTGTACTTTAAAAGGTTTCAAATATGTGTAGTTTCAAAATCTGAAATCCTCCGTAGACTGAGTAGGGGCTCGAATGTGGCTTGTATAGAGCCTCTTTAAAAAGGTCCACTAGATGTTGGTGTAGGATTTTCACACTGGTTACAAACTGGGGCCTACAACTCCGGATTCAGACAAGTGGTATTGGCTGGTCATAGATCATAAGGGGGTGAGCTTGTGTTATAGGTTTATGGCATGCCTCACATCAAGCAGGCAACTTAAATCTGGCTTCCTTTCCAAGTGTTAACGAAAGAAGCGAAGGGAATAGGTAGAAAAAATAGAACCGGGCTTATCTAAAACAGTACCAAATTATTAAAACCAATTCAAGGATAACGTGTTTTTGAGGTTAGGTTTCGACATCGACAAGAAAAAGGTAAATTATGCAAAAATACTAACGCAAAATATAAGTATAGAAATAAGGTATGTCCTTTCAGGCTAAAGATGGACAAGAATTTATGAGTTTTAACAAAGATGCTTCCCTCAAAACCATGGACTCGAGAAAGGTTCATATACCACAAAAAATTAACCGGTCACAAAAATCTCATCTGTAAAGGTGAACACTAACAGCCAGTGAAGCCTCCAGTAGTCCTTATGCTAAACCAGGTTACCGTTAGTTTGCGATATTAAGTCACTGCGCACTAGACGGCGCTAGAGGTACCAAATAAAATATAATAATATGCTAGGAAAGCCGTTGTAATTGAATCGTTTATTTCAGAAACCCCCTATCTCCAGAATATTACATTTTGAGTAAACTAATAAAAACTACACAGTTTCAACCAAAACAATTTTTTTATGATAAAAAACAGTTTTGAAGCCGCCCGACAGACCTTTTTAATGTGCATAGATAGGGGATTTCTGCACTAAACGATGTGTTTACCCCTATACAATTCAATTTTACCCAAAAGTCAATTTCTAAAATTTTGGTCGATATGGGCTTTCTGAAATAAACGATTCAATTAAAGTCGCAAACTGCACTGTTACAAATTTATTTACCGGCGCTACATTACGCGATACTTGGCAAGTCGAATTGAAGGGTCGCGGGGAATAACTATCAAAGTCCGATTAGCTTTTTTGTCAGTATTTGCGTTTTAATGTTTTAAGTTGAATATTGTTAGACAGCAAGTTTTTAAGCTGTGGTTGTATCTTTTAACTTTTTTTTTTCGAGGACTTTGAACTTTTTTGATGTAATAAGCAATATTTGTATTATGTTGGGTACTAGCTATTTGATGGTGCCATATGCAAAAGAGCTGCCGCTAGTCGAGTGGCGCAGGTAGCAACCCCACCTTCTATGTTTGCACTTCTTTTTTCTATTTTTTAATAAAATATAACCATAATGGTAGGTTAAGATCTGACATTTATTGCATGATATTTATGTCAGAAAGAAATTCTGGCTAATGTAGACAATAAAAAATTTCTATCGGATATATATTATTACATTTAGGTTCTCAATTTAAATTAAAAATTAAATGATATTGAATAGAATGTGTTGATTTATTCTTAGATCACCAAATAAGTTTATGCTGCTAGTTTTACAAATTACACAAGAAAATAACTCAGCATAGAATCTGATGATTTGGGCAATAAGACAGTTTATAAAAACTAGCTTTACATAGCATTTTTAAAATTTTCTTTTTTACAGAGTTAGCTTAACAAATACTTATTTGTTACAGGTGTCAATTTTTGACAAGGGTGTATCAAAATACAAAATTGTCACGCTGCCAAGAACAAAAGATCGGATTTGGTATACAGACTGGGGTAAGTTTATTTTTTAAATTAAACAATCATCTTTACGTTCTACAGGGTGTCCCACCAGGAACTGCCGCGATCGATTTCTCAAAAAGTTCGCATTGGAAAATTTTGAAAATTTGGTAACATTATAAAGTCAGTGGGGAACATACCACTAAAATATTTTGACAGCTCTACCACTTTCGGTTATACCGGAAGTTAATGTTAACATTTTTATTTTAAATGAAATAACCCTATATAATATTTATTTTTTAGATGCTGCGTAAAATTTTAAACATAATTTATGTACAATGTTCTATACCTAAGTCCAACCGTTTTTCACCTATTATAAATTTTATGTCAAAAATAACGTTTGCAAGCAAAGGATTTATTCTAGCAATGCCTTTATGTACGGCTTAGTTTGGCTCCTAGTTGACCTTGATAACAAAATGCAGCGTCATAGCCAACTACCCCGTACCTATCCGTAGTTAAATGCATCTTCATATAAGAGATAATATTTCTAACACTATAAATTTTTGGAATAGACATCCTTTTACAAATTAATCCTTATTTTTGATGCTTAGGTAGTTTAGGAGAAGGTAAAAGTCGTACGTCATTGACTTTTTTTGACTTTTTATATTTTTTTAAATTAGACAATTCTTAATACAACTTCTTGGTTTCTTGTATTTTTTAAAATCTAGCTTAGTTTTAGAGAAAAAATAAAGCCACTTTAAGTCGTTCTAAAAAGTAGCCCTAAACAGCATAAAATAAAATCTAAAATTAAAAAAATAAAGAATTTCGACCTAAGTAAATAGGAACAATGACAAGTTTCAATAAAATGCTCGACTGGTAATTTATTTTAAGGTTAATAATTGTTTCATTTTAATTTTTTGCTTTTTATATCATATTGTCTTGTTAAAAGAACTGAAGTAGCATTAATATTTTTTCTCGAAAACGAAGGTAGATACAAAAGAATACAAAAAATTTAAAAGTTGTATATTTTTATCTTTGGACAAACCACGAAGGCTTAAAGCCTAAATACCAACGTACCGTGGGTGTCTTAAGCGAGGTAAGAGGGAGTTTGTTGACACGGCACTTAAATATTTGAGGATTAGGGAAAGACCTCCGCGGGCAGCAGGTACACATTGTAGAAACTCTAGGAATAAAAGAACGAACAAAGTGAAAAGTTCTGGTTACTTCTGGTTAGTCCGTATAGAGATGCATACGCGCGGAACCACGAGTTTCTCTGTTGGGAACCGTGAGTGGAGGAATTAAACTGGATAATTCTTCAGAACAGAAGCCATGAAAGTACCTATAAAAAGGCGATAAATCCCCCACAGCCCGACGATGGGCAAGAGAGGGAAGCCTTTCTGTAAGTGAAGGATCATTAATGAGACGAATAGCTCTTCTTTGAATAGAATCAAGAATGCTTAGGGTTGTGGGGGACGCCATGCCCCAGATATGGGAACAATATTCCAAGGGAGGTCGGATTTGGGACACATATAAAGTGTATAAATTAAAAGCGGAAAAATACTTTTGGCTCGAAAGAGAAATCCAAGCTTTTTGAAGATGCCGTGGCTATAGATACAATATGTTTATGCCAGTTAAGGTTACTTTTAAATGTGACGCCCACAAGATTGAAGGTGTCTTTGCTTTGTAAAACTTGGCCGCTTATAAGTAGAGGATGAGTATTTGATGACTCTTTTCGCGACAAGAAACATGACTGTGTTTTGGATGCATTAAAATGGACGAGATTTTTGGCGCCCCAATCCAATATTAAATTAAGATCCTGCGAAAGAGATATCTGCATCGCTCTGCGTTTGTTTTCCAAGTCAGGTTTAGTAATGGGTTTAGGAACCTGAAAACTGGAGTGAAGGGTACTATCGTCGGCGAAACTATGAATGGAATTAGTTGTGGACGAGAGAAGGTGGTTGATGTGAAGAAGAAGCAATGTTGGTGCCAGAACTGAGCCCTGAGGACTCCAGCATTAACTTGGTGAAAGCTTGAAGAATGGCCGTCCACAATAACTGATAAATATTGATGGTTATGTAATGGCTTGCAAACGTCATTTTTGACATAAAATTTAAAATAGGTTAAAAACGGTTGGACTTAGGTATAGATCATTAATACATAAATTATATAGTAAAGCTGTCAAAGTCGAAATGTTTTAGTTGTCTGTTCCCCACTGACTTTATATTAATACACAATTTTTAAAATTTTCCAAAGCGAACTTTTCGAGAAATCAAACGCGGCAGTTCCCGGTGGGACACCCTGTATTTAACCCGTACTCACTGTCGTAACTAAGATTTTTAAAATATTTTACTTAAAAACTGAGATATGGAACAGACACCAAAAATATACAGGGTCTAATTTAATTAATGGCTAAAAATACAGGATATAATTCCTTAGCCCATTTTAGGAAGAAAAGTTTATATTAACATATGTCCTTACCCTCTTAACTTTTTAAGCTACAGGGTTTTAAAGTTTAGGGAAAAAATATGTTTCCTTATTCTTACTTTAAAATTGTTTAAGATATTTTCATAAAATTTGGCACGCCTTACTACAAGAAATTTAAAAGTTGTTTAATTAATTACTTTTAAAATATAAAAACGTCAAGAAAGTCAGTGACGCACTTTTTTAAAATAATATAGGTTGCAATGTCCACTGAGACGCCCCTGGACCCAATAATAACAATCTGGTTAGGGCTGAATAAGCACCTTATTACTGCAAATTAATTTACCTAATTTTATTCAAGTCGGCCAAAGCATATTAAAAATATTTAGAAAAAACTATTTTTATTTTAAATTTTAACACCCTGTATCTCAGTAAGAAAGCAGTTCCGAACAATGTTTATAGGAACTGTTTTTTATAAAATAACATAAGGAATTACACCCTAAATTTTTGCTCCATGTTTAAAAAATACCCTGTATAGTATAGGAGGTAACAACGTTTTCAAAAAGAATTTTAGGTCAGCTGATTTTCTTGATATTATGTTGTTTTCCTTCCTCTTTTGGATAGACCCCGAGCTGTCTGGCAGGCGGTAGTGTTTGCGTTTATTAGTTCGCATCCTACCTGTACAGGTAATAACTCAAGGTTTTGAAAACATAATTTTAAATTTCTTGTCTTAAGATAGATTTACCAACCATATTCTGAACCGTGCGGAATATTTAAATGAAACTTGGAATGATAGTATATGACCAATATCTGTACTTTTTGACATATCAGTGACAGCTCTAAATGTCAAGGTGACAGCCCTAAGTGTCAAGGTCACAGCTGGGCGCCTACGCAACCGTTACCGCCAGCCATACAGCCGAGTATCTACCCGAAAGAGGAGGGAAAATAATATATATTAAAAAATCAGCCAACCTAAAATTATTGTTTTTCCTACGTTGCTATCTCCCAGACTAATAGCTTAATGATTGACAAGTTGTTTAGCTCTGTTAGTAGTAATTCTGCATTTTGATCTTGGTTGTAACAGAAGAATTTCGGACTTCCATTGTCTTTATTAATTTATTCACACAACGTTTCGGGCAGTACTATCTCTGTCCGTTCTCAAGTGTAAACTAAACCTAATTCCTAATGCTACTGAGTTTATATACACTGGGAAAGATCATTCACCCGTGATGGAGTTGGGTTCGGTCAAACGTGGGGTTGCTCACCTAAGGCGCCGGCATTAGTACGCTTTAATAGTGGTTTCCAAATGTATGTCCACACTTGGATTGCTAAAAATATCATTATTGTTTTCAATAAAGACGGCTTCCTTAAATTTGCGCTTTCTCCAATGTGGTTCCCTGTGAACAACCCGTGCTTCTGACCACTTGCTATTGTGTTGTTGAGACCAAACATGGTCAGCGATCCCTGATTTCGATGTTTCTCCCCTCTGTGTGTGTTGTTTGTGCTCCGCCAGTCTTAAATTTAAAGGGCGCTTTGTTTCTCCAATGTACGTCCCCGCACATTGGCATGGTACCTGGTAGATACAATCTTTCTCTTGTATGGATAAATCGGGTTTTGTTTTTGTCAAGAAACTTCGTAGTGTAGATCCAGATTTAAAGACGGTTTTAATTCCATATTTCTTTACTATTCTTCTAATTTTTTCGGACGTTCCTTTCACATATGGAATTGTTAAAAGAGAGAAAGTATCTTGCTCAGGTGGTTCCACATTACAACTATTTATAATTCTATTTATAGATCTCTCAGCATAACCATTCTGAAGCAAGTCCATTTTGATATTTCTTAGTTCTGTATCCAGGGTTGCTTTGTCGCTGCATATTGTGGTTGCGCGTTTATTTAGCGTTTTTATTATTCCCAGTTTGGTTGCTTCAGAATGGTTTGATTGAAAACTAACATATTGTCCCGTGTGTGTGGGTTTCCTATATACAGATGTGTTAATTGTTCCATTAGACTTACTGACGAGAACATCCAGAAAAGGCAGACATCCATTTTCTCTTTCTCTATAGTAAATCTAATGGAGTTATTTACTGAGTTAATGTGGTTGAGAAAACAGTCTAGTTGTCTGTCTGTTCCATTCCAGATTATAAAAGTATCGTCGACGTATCGAAGCCAGATTTTTGGTTTGACGGTTGCGGTGTTAATAGCATGAGTTTTAAACCACTCTATGTAAATGTTCGCTATCATTGAAGAGAGTGGGCATCCCATCGGTAAGCCATCGTCCTGGGCATAAAACTTATCTTTCACTTGAAAATAGGAATTATGCAGACAGCACCTCAGGAGCTCCATCACACCCTCCAGGGGTAACGAACTTCTTAGTAAAAATGATGTGTCATCCCTCAATCTAGCCTCGACAATGTCTAACGATTCCTTCAAAAGCACATTTGTATTTAGGCTTTCGATATCAAACAATCAACTCCATCACGGGTGAATGATCTTCCCCAGTGTATATAAACTCAGTAGCTTTAGGAATTAGGTTTAGTTTACACTTGAGAACGGACAGAGATAGTACTGCCCGAAACGCTGTGTGAATAAATTAATGAAGACAATGAAAATCCGAAATTCTTCTTTTACTACTAAATCATTGTCTTCCACATTCAGACAGACGTTAATCTTGGTTGTTTTGGGTGGTGGATTTTTTGGTTTTATTGTTAAAACTGTTTAAAAAGCTTTGCTGTTTGCAGATTACCATTAAAAAGTAATTATTTATTCTATACTATTAGTTCAATAGGATTAGTTTGAGTTCCATGTCTCACTTTTTAGATAAAGAAACAAATGAAACTTCTAGCTACGTTAGTGTCCATAGCTTAGTAACCCTTTATTTAAGTACTTGTTACCTAAAACTTTATACCTATATTTGGTTGTTAAAACTACATAATTTTTCGTTAAGCTTTACATATTTTTTCAGTGTAAACTATGGAGATTCTTACGAAATTCGCGTGTCCACCAACTTTCCTGGATCTAAGGCGCTTGGACCTCTCACTTACCAAGTTCCCGATGCTTTGCAACCTTTTAAAGTTAAAGTAACAGTAAATCAGGATGATCAGGCCTTTCTTATTTATTGGACGGAGCCATTTGTGCCTGTGACCATTGGAAGGTACTATTATCAGGTAAGGCAACCTGTAAAATGGTTACAAAATAAAATGAGCCGTTTTCAAGAAAAAATTATTTTAACAATAAGAGTTTATTTTTGTTTAATAATACAATATTTTATTTTCGATGTAATTTGTAATTTTTGATTCAGTATTGAAGTCCTCTCGTAGCAGGTCAGGAATTTGTGAACTCTTATTGTTAAAATAATTTTTTACTCGAAAACGGCTCATTTTATCGATGTCAAACAAGAGTACCTTTTTTTAGCAAAGGTTTAAACTACCCAAAAACATATTTTTGTGTCTTCACCATACAGGGCGTAAAAAATATTATCAATAATGTGCGAAAACTAGTCCGTCCCTGGCAAACTAAAGAAGCGACATAAGTTTCAAGGGCACTATCTTAAGAGGTCTTTACTAGTATGCATCGTACTAAAATATTATCAAATTATACAGAGCGCTTTAAAAGTTATTCACGAAAAATCGATTTCTAGCTGCCCCTTTTAGGGGATCATATCTCCGCAGGGGGCTTAAACGGAAAAATTTTATAGGAACTTGTCGTGTTATTTTCATCTGTTCCATACGTGTGCGAGAGATTTTCCACATTTTCCCGGATACCCTGTATAGTGTACTAAAATGGAGTACTTTAACTTTATGTTTACTATTAAAAAACAGCACGGTCGTGAAAAAAACCAAATTCTAAAAGACCATAGCCGATTTCTGTAAAAAATTAGGATTTTAAAACTTCCATAATTTTTTTGTACGATTAGCGGTTTCTGAAATATTGATGGGTAAAAACGAAAAGAACCTTTTTCATTCAAAGTTTGATATCTTAGTGAAAATTGATCGTACCAAACTTTTAAAAAAGCAAATGGAAGCTGAATGAACAAGATAACCGATCCATATAGTGGTTAAGTTAGAAAAATTCAAGTTCGTTTACAAAAAAAAAAAAAAAAAAAAATTCAAAAAAAAATCTTTTTGGTGTTCATAAGAATTGCGCGGAACACTTTGCTTGAAAATGTTAATATAAGATCTCAAAACTTGAATTTTTAAGCTTTAAAATATTTTCTTTTATTTCAGTACGATTATTTTTAAACAAAAAACAGCCACTTAAAAACGTAATAAAAATTGGATTTTCTCGTATCCTTTATTTTTTTCAACTAGTTTATTTAAACCAAAATTTTGTTTTGTTAATTAAAAAAGAACTAGGTTACAAATGTTATCCATTTATTGCCGAATACCGTAACATGGTTCAATAATAACCGACAGTAAACTAAGCTAAAAATGTCTTTTTGTCAGCGCATAAGCGAAATATTTTGGTTTAAATTACTCGCAAAATAAGCTAATATCGGCGTGATTTCCCTGATGGAATTATCATTTTTCCGGACGTGTCGGGATTAGGTTGCACATCACTCAAAAGCGACTATATTATTATTTGTATTTTTTTTTGTAAATACACGTGTTTTTAAATTGTTATTTTTCTGGTTTTTAGCATAGCACTGTCAAGAATTATTAATAAAAAGAATAATAAATTAAATGTGTAGTTAATTAAAATTCTTTTTCACTGATAACTTAATAAATTGCGATTATTTACCGAGCATTTTTATATTCCGAGGCGCGTAGCGCCGAGGGATAATGTGCGAGGTACAGAATTTTATAATTTTAGAGATATTGACAGAAGCTTTTGTTAACCTAATTATTAACTGAAAGTATAAAATTAATGTTAGCAGTGGAAATGAGTATATATATATATATATATATATACAGGGTGTTATTTATATGATGGTTAAAAATAAAGGTTATGATTCCTTAGCCTATTTTAGGAAGAAAAATTCATATAAATATATGTCCTAAACCTCCTAACTTGTGAGATACATGGTGTTAAAATTCTAAAATCTATTTTTAAATATCCCAACTATTCTTTACCCAATTTTGTTTTAATTTTGCAATATTAATAATAACATTAGGGGGTAATTTGTCATTAACTTATTTACATTTAATAAGTCCAGTGGCATCTCGAGAGGCAACTGAAGGAATATTTCCAACAAAAAACGGTACCCCACTGACTGTGTAAATGTGTGTAAAATTTTTGTGCTTTCTTTAGATTAAGCAAATAAAAATACTGCTTTTATGTGTCTTAATTTTTTTTCGTATCTTGTTTAGTTTAAGAGAAAAATAAAATTCACTTAATTGCATATTTTTAGACCATAAAAGAAGCATTGCGGGATCTTTTTCTTTTAAAAATTAGGTTTTAAAATTTTTTATTAGCAATTATGTAACAAAAATAATAAATACCTATTTAAATAAGGTTAATATCCGGTATAACAGTTTTTAGTAAATTAAGTGTTTTTGAAATTTTTTGGCTTTTTGAAAATTTTAACACCCTGTATCTCAAAAGTTAAGACGTTTAGGACATACGTTTATATGAACTTTTCTTCCTAAAATACTCTAAGGAGTCATACCCTGTATTTTCACCCATTAATTAAATTACACCCTGATGTATACCTCGGGTGAAAAAGCTATTATTTACCTCGCGCATTATATCCAATTTTCAAGCATTTATCTTCAATTAATTGGGAAGAAAAAGTGTAAAACATAATAATAAAAAAATGATATACTTGTCGTGCTAGCTTCATACTACATGCTATCAATGGACTTTTAGTGTGGTAAACACTAACAAGTAGAAATTAGACAGGAAACGCCTGTATTAAATTTACTTATTGGCAAATATTGGTCATTGTAATTTTGAACTGGTACGACGTGTATAATTTTAATAAATAGTTATTTTATATAAAATATAAAGGATAAATATTTACTTTAAATTGCAATTTCTGTTTGCCAAAAAAACCCAAGTTTTTAATAAAAAAATGCTAATAGGTTTTTATTAGTAGAAAATAATATTTTATGCAGGGTGTTTCAAAACAAATACAAATAATTAATAGTTTAAAAAAACTAAAAAAACACGCTTTTATATGCAACCGAACTAAAAATTAGAAAATAATTTTTCATTAAAAAAAATATTGTCATTTCATAGTAAAAAGCGTGGGGTGCATTTTACTATTTTTTCATAACTTTTCCATCATAGATATTTGCAAATATAATAATTATAACATTTAATATATTTATCACCCCACGCTTTTACTATGAAATGACAATATTTTTTTAATGAAAAATTATTTTCTAATTTTTAGTTCGGTTGCATATAAAAGCGTGTTTTTTAGTTTTTAAACTATTAATTATTTTTCATTTTTTAGTTTCTGCTACTCTTGACAAAATGGCGAAAAAATTTTTTAATGAACAAGAGTGGCAAATTTTAAAATTTTTCCAACAGATTGCAACTCACTAAAAAATTTCTTCTTCATTAAGTAGCAAAGTTTGAAATTTTGCCAACAGATGGCAATCCAGGCAATGTTTGGACCGTTGCCAATATATTGCAACCCACTAAAAATTTCTTCTTCATTTAATAGCAAAGTTTGAAATGTTGCCAACAGATGGCAACCTAGGTGTTGTTTTTATATTTTTATAATATAATGGAATTTTTTTCCTGGCGATCCAAAAAAGAATGTTAATTTTTATTAATTGCACATTATGTATTATGTATACATTACACATAATGTAATTTTTATTATGGAATCCTTGAACTAATGGTGCAACTAACCCTATATTTTTATTGTTCATAAAAATTGAACACCAATGGTGCAACTAACCAAATTGTGTAAAAACTAAAAAATTTCTTCTTCATTTAATAGCAAAGTTTGAAATGTTGCCAACAGATGGCATCCCAGGTGTTGTTTTTATAATATAATGGAATTTTTTTCCTGGCGATTCAAAAAAGATAACGGGATACTGTTTGCAGATTATTGCATTGTCATGTTTCCTTAATACGTGTGCAAAGTTTCAAAGAAATCGAATAGCTGGAAGTTGGTTAAAATTAGGCTCAAAGATTCCGTTACATAGCCAGATTGATAGTTACAACACAAGTTAATAAAAGCGTGTTAAAAAATGTATGCACATTACAAATGCTCGGTAAATAATAGCTCACTTCTCACCCTAGTATATAATATATAATTATTTACTTATTAATACACTTTTGGACAAAAAAAAGCATTATTTCGACTACGTTCACTTCTTTCTCTTCTTGTTCTTTAGATTTACCGATATCACCGAAGACATATTTATTATTGTCAATATCCTTACTATTTTCTTCATGTCGTCTTTTAATCTCTTTTTGTTTATTTTCACTTAAATATTTTTTTTATTAGACATGCCACCTATACTTCAGGCAATAAACTTCTGTGGTATACGTTTTTGCTGTGGTAATAGTAACAGCCAAGTTATAAAGATAGGTGTAGCAGCAATAATATAATAAGATAACTTCTGCAAGAAATATGTCTAAAATATTATTCGCTGGGGTCACGGGCAACACCGTTTTGTCGTTTAAAGGTTAAAAAGAAAATGGGGCACCTTTATACGTTCATCGACTCCTAGCTAAAGAAATTAGTTTATATTACGAGTAATGGCAACACAATTTTGCGGAAAAGAAAATTAAAAAAGTATGGTGTCGATTGAACGGTTGGTTTTTACCATATATATACAGTGTGTCCAAGATAAGGATCCTAAGCATGGGAATCTCAGTACCTATTGGAGATACAGCTTAGGTTAAATTAGGAAAAAGTTGTGTTTTTAAAAGCTTATTTACATGCCGTTTAGAAACTTTAAAAAATTTTATTGCCTGCTGAGATATTGGGCAAAAACGAAAATTTGACTATATTGATTTTATTTTTTTCTGACTTTATTTGAAGAGATATAAAAAAACTAATAACACTTTTTCATTGGCACTTTTTAGCTACTACATGATAGTATTTTTAGATTTTATACATGACGTTTCGTTTTCAAGAAACCATCATCAACTTTATTTTTTTATATGGTTTGAAAAAAGTACCCCTAAATAGTATCTGATACCATTTTTTATTAAAAATTCAACGATGTATCACATGCCATATTTTATTTTTTAGTTAAAAGAAAAATTGCATTTTTTCCATTTTTAAAGTTATATTTAAGTAAACCTTGCAAACAAATGCTTGGACGTTAATACCTGTTACCGTATCTGTAACATAATTTAATATCATTATAAAATAGTATTTGTCCTTATTACCCTGCTTGTCGAGTTGTTGTTTTTAGAGCAATTGTTCTTATTGTTACTGTTGTCTCTATTATTGTTTTTAGTGAATAGCTAATATCTTATTGTATTATTACGGTCGAATATGCAGGATCGCCATTATAGCCATGAAGATAAGTTTGACATGCTAACATGCTACATTTTGTGCTGCAAAAATAAATGAAGGTATCATTTCTGCAGTTAATGAATTATGGTAAATATATGAACCTGGTATTTTAGTTTCAAAAATTCCACACCACATATTAAACCCAAAACGTTCTTGATGTTTCGATATTTTCTTAACACGCGGATTATGTTGAGCCTTATATATATATCCAATATATAATTTTGTTTAATTTTTTATAATTTTATTTACAACCATTCCAAGTATCCCATGTAATTTTGATTTTTTTTTAAATATTGACTCTCCTTTTAATTTTACAAAAAATTGTATGACACTATTTTGAAGAACTTAATAAGATAAGCTTACACACTTAATTTTATATGCTTACCATATTTATGTCTTCAAAATAGTCACATACAATCTTGTTAAAAAGTCAAAATCCAATAATTGAAGGTACTAAGATTTACATCGGATTTTTATGGCTAGCCTGGCGATACACCATTTGGTATGGTTGTAAATAAAATTTTTAAAAATAAAAACAAAAAAAGTGTAATAAATGGTAAAAACTAACCGTTCAATAAACACCCTGCTTTTTTAAATCTCTTTTTTCCAAAATTACGGTGTAATTCCTCGTAATATAAGCTAATATCGGCGTGATTTTTCCGATAGGATATCACATATCCGGAATTTTCCCTGCAAAGGCATAATTTGTTGAAAAAATAGAGTAATTAAAAATAAATACGGATTTTTTTGTCAAATGACCGTTTATCTAGTTACGTTTATTTTCAAATTTAATCCATTTATTAATGGGAAATACAGGTTAACATTTTTAAAACGAATTGGGAATTCAAATTAAGGAGCACAGTGTTGCAATTCGGTTAAACAGCTGATAAATATGGGTATCTAGATTCAATTTGGCGAAGAATATTTACATAAATTACCTGATAAGTTATTAAATTTTACAAAAATATTAGGCATCATTGTCTGACAACCTAAATAACACAAAGCAGGATAATAGTCAGTGTTTCAAGAAACTTTATATACCGGGTGTTGGTCCGTCGAGCGGGACATAGGGAATTCCATGTAAATTTTGAAGTGGTCCAATATTGGCTCCCCTAATTATTTTAGAAGAAAATATAAAATTGGGATTTTTTAAAGAGCACGAAAAGTTGTACCCAGTGTACAAATTTCAGCTCTTCTCAGTCCGCCAGCTAAGAGATAAATGCTAAAATAAGTTACGAATCTCCTATTTTCTTACCCGCCTTGTATTATTGTTTATAATAAAATACTAGAAAAATTATTTAATCTCTTACTCTCAAGTTGTCAGATCAATGTCACATCATTCTTAAATAATGAACTAGTTAAATCAAGAAAAAATCACTACTATAAAATGGTTTTACCAGGGAAATAGTTATCGAAGAGTAGCGGACAAGTTTGCAGCCTATTTTCCCAATAGGCCAATACCAAGTAAATCGACAATAGAACGGACGATAAAAAATTTGAAACTACAGGCACAGTAATTAATAATTGCAAATGTGAAGAAAATCGACGTGATCTTTCGCCAAACGATTTTTTCTATGGGGACATTTAAAAACTAAGCTACCAATAAAAAATATGAAAATTTAGTCCAGCTAAGGAATGCTATTTCCGCTGAATGTGCCAGAATATGGATGTACTAACTAGCCAACGTAAGAAATGAGTTTTGTAATCGTTTGGGTTATTGTCTGACAGTTAATGGAGGAATATTTAAGCATTTCATTAAATCCTGATTTTTTCGTCATAAATTGATTTCTAAATGTAGAAAAATTTGTTTTATTGTCTTGCGTAACTGTGAGTGCATGGGTTGGAATTAGCTGTAAACTAAAATAAAATGCGAGGATTCTTTGTGAAATTCCCGTATAAAATTGTGTAGTTTTGGCAATGACATCATAAATTAATGATCTAAATTGTCACTAATAAATCGATATGGTGTTTTTATTATTGATTTCTAGAGTACAGGGTGCATAATGAGATACTACGTTGCAGAAGTATTAAGCAGTTTACTCTTTACTGGTTGGTTGAAAAATTCTCAAATTTTAATTTTGGGTGGAACTTACTGTGCTCTTTAATAAATCCTAATAGCATTTTTTTCTAAAATAATTGTGGGAGCCAATATTTGACTACTTCAAAATTTACATGGGATTCCCTATGTCCCGCTCGACGGAGCAACACCCGGTATAGCCATAAAGCGTAACTTCTTCGTTATTTAGGCTTGAACTGCAGATAAACCAAAAATGACTTCGCACCTTTTGCTTCATTGCTGAATTTTTAACAAGATCCATGATGGCAACCACTTAAACGCTTAACACTAATTGTAGACTAACTATTTTCTTATTTTTTAATACATTCATCCCATAAATCATAAAAATTCTTTAAAAAATAGAATATTAACTCCAACAACAGAAAGCAAAACTTGATTATGAAATGTCATTATGTTCTAAATTTGGAGCTGCAACGTTGCCAAGTCGCTTAATTTTAGTTTTCAATAGTTAAAAATTTAAAGACACAAAATATTTTATAGAGCATTTTATTACAACAATTAACAAAATAAAAATACAATTATGGGGGGAGATGCCTGTAAATTCTAGAGGAAGACATGTACTGTAATTTTATTTTTTTGTTTACTGATACAGTTTTGTTTTTAATTATTATTAGTTTAAGGTAATATAAGGAAGTATAAATTTTTACAAAAAGTATCACTTTTTTTGTATAAGTTTTAAATTTCGCTCTCACAAAAGATCCATGAAATAAAAAGTTTATCTCCAAGAGTATTAGATGTCTATGGTTGGGTTGGTGCCGCTCCGGACGCGTATCATTTGTTTTTTATGAAACAGGGCGGCCATTACGCAGTCTAGTCTAAGCCTACTATCAAATAAACAAAAATTATTATTTTTAGAGCTTAAGCAATCTAAAAACCTAGACTTGTAATACATTAATAAAAAGCTCTTAAAAAGCTTTTCTTAAAAATGTTAAAATCGAATATGGAGTCCGTATGAAAATTCAGAGTTTGGGTAAATATCTTAAAAACAGTTAAAGTTAGAAACATATTTTTACTTAAATTAAATTCTTTTTAAAAAAGTGTTCTGATAATGTAGTAATCCTAAAACTGTAAAATTGGTAGTTTGGGAGCTACAGGCTACAGGCAAAAGTTAAAAATGCTCCATTTTGGTTTTTCCTAAAAAACCTAATAAATGGTAAAGTGAAATTACCCATTTTGTATTATTTAAATGGTTATATATTGAAGGTTATATTGAAGCAAGAAACTACTACAATCAAACAATTTCTGAAGCCAAAGACTCCTTCGACAATCGTATTAAAAACAAAGTTCTTTCTTGCTCAAATGGCAGCAAATGTTTTTGGTCCTTTGCGAAATACATAAGTAGGAATTTTTGTACCAGTTCTTTTCCACCACTAACTTTGGAAGATGAAATCATTTCCACCGCTAAAGGAAAGGCAGAACTATTTGCTAAACAATTTGCTGCCAATTCAACCCTTGACCCTCTCGTAAATCATCCAAATCCAGGGGTTACCCCAGTTCCTCATAAAATGCCCGATATTATTTTTAAGGTAAAACACATTAAGCGTATCCTTTCTTCCCTTAACACCAAGAAATCGTCTGGGCTGGATGGCATACCAGCAATCGTTTTAAAAAATGTGCTCCAGAACTTGCACCAATCTTAACTTGGCTTTTTCGAATTTCTTACGCCACAGGTATCTTTCCGGAGAGCTGGAAAGCTGCACGTGTTCAACTTATTCCCAAGAAAGGATCTAAATCTCTTCCATCTAACTATAGACCAATTTTAATTCTCTCAGTTCTTTGTAAAGTAATGGAAAAATTTATTAATTCACAAATTCTTAAGTACTTAGAAAAACACAAAATTTTGCATGACAGGCAGTATGGATTTCGCCACAAAAGATCTACAGCAGATCTTCTTCCCTTCGTATCACACTGTTGGAATAAGTCTCTTGAGTTTCTAGGTGAGTTCCAGATCGTTGCTCTTGATATATCCAAAGCTTTTGACCGGGTCTGGCATGCCGCACTTCTTAATAAACTTCCCTCCTGTGGTCTTTCAACTAAACTCTGTACTGGCTCTCTAGTTATCTATCTGATCGACGTATATCAGTTATTGTGGACGGCCATTCTTTAAGCTTTCACCAAGTAAATGCTGGAGTCCCTGAGGGCTCAGTTCTGGCACCAACATTGTTTCTTCTTCACATCAACGACCTTCTCTCGTCCACAACTAATTCCATTCATAGTTTCGCCGACGATAGTACCCTTCACTCCAGTTTTCAGGTTCCTTAACCCATTACTTAACCTGACTTGGAAAACAAACGCAGAGCGATGCAGATATCTCTTTCGCAGGATCTTAATTTAATATTGGATTGGGGCGCCAAAAATCTCGTTCATTTTAATGCATCCAAAACACAATCATGTTCCTTGTAGCGAAAAAGTCATCAAATACTCATCCTCCACTTATGAGCGGCCAAGTTTTACAGAGCAAAGACACCTTCAATCTTGTGGGCGTCACATTTGAAAGTAACCTTAACTGAAACAAATACATTGTATCTATAGCCACGGCAGCTTCAAAAAAGTTTGGATTTCTCTTTCGAGCCAAAAAGTATTTTTCCCCTTCTAATTTTATATGTGTCCCAAATCCGACCTCCCTTGGAATATTGTTTTCATATCTGGGGCATGGCGTCCCCCACAACCCTAAGCATTCTTGATTCTATCCAAAGAAGAGCTATTCGTCTCATTAATGATCCTTCACTTACAGAAAGGCTTTTCTCTCTTGCCCATCGTCGAGCTGTGGGGGATTTATCGCTTTTTATAGGTACTTCCATGGCCTCTGTTTTGAAGAATTGTCCAGTATAGTTCCTCCACTCACGGTTCCCAACAGAGAAACTCGTGGTTCCGCGCGTGTGCATCCCTATACGGTCCAACTAGACAGGCCCCGAACTTCTCACTTTGTTCGCTCTTATATCCCTAGAGTTTCTAGAATGTGGAATCTGCTGCCCGCGGAGGTCTTTCCTTCTCCCCTAAATCTTCAAGTATTTAAGTCCCGTGTCAACAAACTCCCTCTTACCTCGCTTAAAACACCCACGGTACGTTAATATTTAGGCTTTTTGCCTTTGTGGTTTGTCCAAAGATAAAAAAATATATATATATATATATATATATATATCCTTATAAATATAAATTTTTTCAAAGAATCATTTTCGATGGAAAATTAGGTAAAAATTTTTTTTTTTTTTGATGCAAAAACTGTCAAAACAATTGCGGTGTAAAAAGTTCTCATCAAAATTCGAGCTGGCAACATGGGTCGTCGTAATCAGCATTTTATTCTAAGCATGATTCTGCATAAAAATCCATTAGAAAAATTGTTAATACATTGGCGCCCATACGACCTGGTCGAAAAGTTTTAGGAATAACACGTTTAAAGTTACATAAAAACGATCACCAATATGGCAAAAATGTCATAACCCTGTTTACAAACTGACTCTGGTTTTCAGTAAAAACATGTCTAACACTTCGCACATTTAACCAAAAACATTAATCTTTTTAATACACTGAATTGTATCCGCAGTTGGTTTCTTGTGAAACATTTTTAAATATTAATACTAAATAGGAAAATTGCTTTTTAATGTTTCAAAAATTATTAGAGCATTACTCTACAATTGTTTCGCCTTTCTAGGGCTTCATCAAGAGTACTTCGTATACTAAATTTAGAAAAGAGAAATATTCACAAACAGAACCATTAAACACGTTTTTCCCAAAGGTCTATAAAATATTATTAGGGGTTTTTATTATGCGGCCCAGATGTGGTAATAAATTTATTTATAATTGTCATATCTGCGAAATTTATTTGATCATTAGTAGAAAGAGTTGTATTGTCTATAAGTGATTTTTTAATTTCTAGTTGTTCATATAAATTTAATTTTTACCTTTGTTTTCTCTATGGAGTAGTTTGACATTATTAAGATCTATAAAGTGGTTTTGTTCTATACAATGTGTTGAAATGCCTGTGTTTTTTAAACCATTTAAAATTGATGTTTTGTGCTCTTTTATTCTGTTTTTTATGCTCCTTCCACTTTGACCAATATATTCCGCATTACAGTCTGCGCAATTAACTTTATAAACCCCTGACATATCTAATTTTTCTGTTTTGTCTTTATTGTTAACTAATAATCTACCTAGGTTACTCTTATTTACAGACACAGTTTTACAGCCCATTAATTTTAAGTTTATCAATTATATACCAAACATCAGTAATAATGTATCCAATAGACTAGATAAGTTGGGCTGTAAAACTGTGTCTGTAAATAAGAGTAACCTAGGTAGATTATTAGTTAACAATAAAGACAAAACAGAAAAATTAGATATGTCAGGGGTTTATAAAGTTAATTGCGCAGACTGTAATGCGGAATATATTGGTCAAAGTGGAAGGAGCATAAAAAACAGAATAAAAGAGCACAAAACATCAATTTTAAATGGTTTAAAAAACACAGGCATTTCAACACATTGTATAGAACAAAACCACTTTATAGATCTTAATAATGTCAAACTACTCCATAGAGAAAACAAAGGTAAAAATTAAATTTATATGAACAACTAGAAATTAAAAATCACTTATAGACAATACAACTCTTTCTACTAATGATCAAATAAATTTCGCAGATATGCCAATTATAAATAAATTTATTACCACATCTGGGCCGCATAATAAAACCCTAATAATATTTTATAGACCTTTTTGGGAAAAACGTGTTAAATGGTTCTGTTTGTAAATATTTCTCTTTTTAAGTTTAGTATACGAAGTACTCTTGATGAAGCCCTAGAAAGGCGAAACAATTGTAGAGTAATGCTCTAATAATTTTGAAACATTAAAAAGCAATTTTCCTATTTAGTATTAGTAATTAATCTTTTCTTAAACATATTACGAGGAATTAAAACATAAATACTAAATAAAAAGTATTTTATAAAACCGGATCAGTGTGGTATAGAAAAAACCAATGCATTAAAGCGGGTTTTCACAACGCTTGATTTTCCAAAGACGAAAAATTGGCCCCATTTAATGGCATCTCCGGGCGATTTCAAAGCCCGTGTCACACCCTATTTGACGGACGAAGGACCAGGGATTTTCGGTGAAAGTACCTCGATGACAACCGGGAATTTATTTTAAGTAGATTTCGTTTTTCGTCATATGGATGGCTTACTGTGACGAGGATAATCAGTGATTATTTTTGGTGACTCTGACATTTACAAAGTAGAGGGTTATTTTTTTAGGTTGTTCCATTTTTTTTTATCTTTATGACATCTCACGAATAGCACATAAATTTAATATTCGCCCAATTTTTAAAACACAAAACACTATCAGATCTCAATTAACAAAAACAAAACCATACTTCTTAAATGAAAATACAAAAAATGTCATTTATAAAATACCTTGCGAATGCAATAAGTTTTATATAGGTGAAACTTGTAGACCATTAGCCAAACGCATAAAAGAACACAGATCATACATTAAAAACACAGAATTTCATAAATCAAAAATCTGCCAACACGCATTTGATAACAATCATAGAATAAACTGGAATGCTTCGAGCATTTTAGCAAAGGAAATTTGTTCTAAAAACGTAAAATCAAAGAAAGTGCGTATATATTATTAAATAAAGATAATTGTGTAGCATCAATTTCAGTCCACTTAAATAACACATGGTTGCCTTTGCTTGATACTGAAGTATCTTCAGGAAGACTAAAAATTAACTAACTATTCACTTTTTTGTAATATAAACAATAAATACACCAGCTATCTATGTCACTATGACACTATAACCAAACAAACATATTTGACATTTAATGTCAAAGACATTTCAGAATCTCCTAAAAAAAACATAAAAATTTTAAAATTTAAAACCTAATAATAGTAAAGTTTTATTTTTATTATTTGTATGCAATTTATCTTGACAACGGTGGCAGATTTGCCACCGAAACGTTGATTTTAAAGTATCTTTTTACTTGTTTTAATTTTTTTTGTGTTTTTTAATCCTTTTAATTTCATTTTTGGCGAGTACCCAACTAATTACCATCCATCTCACGAAGGCTTATGCCTAAATACCAGTGTACTGTGAGTGCCGGGTTACTGGATGTTTAACCCATTATTGTCGTGTTCCGTCAACGTTATCCAAGCACTGAAACATGCAGTTTTTTTGCATTTCACAGCACCTTTTAGACAACGCGGTAGTGCCACCACGGACGTTATTTTTAAATAACTACTACCTAGAGAATTAGAATTTATAAAAGTTAATTTTTAGTTTATAACATAAGAGATAACAAGTTTTTTTTGCATTTCACAGCACCTTTTAGACCACGGTCATTATTTTTAAATGACTACCACCTAGAAATGGCAGAATACTACACAGTGGTTTGCCATTGCCAACTGTGAGGTGACGAGCAATAAAAATCCGATGTCCGATCCCGAGATTCGAACCCGGATCGCCGCGGTGAGAGGCTGACACGCTAGCCACTGCACCACTGCTCGCCACTGGTTTACTAAAAAAGATTTTGCTAGGATAAGAAATAAAGCGAAAGAGCTGACCACCTTAATAACACCGACACACAAAAAAGTTTGATGTGCACCGGACGCGACCTATCAATGTCTATGTTTTTCGACCCTCTGAATCCGAATTTTAAGTTAGTTTAGGTCGTACCCAAAGTCGATTGATGAGATAAGGTCACGACATTGGCCAAATTGGCTAGCGCGGCTGTGACGTCAAGTCGGGCCATTTTCGGCCATGTTTGATTTTAGGTCGATCAGTGGCGTAGAATTAAGGAGAAAACAAAAAGAACTGTTTGTTGTAAACCAAATTTATTGGTTTATTTTAATAGGCATAACTTAAAACAAAAACATAAATGTGGTTTAAATATTGAAAATTAAAAATTATCAAAGCGACGACAGGACGATGAGGTACCTGGGAGAGCAAAACATTTTTCTTGGTTCCGTAAGTCAAAAACCATTTTAAAAACTTTGTATACAAGGTGTCCGCTAATGAATGGTACACAGAAAAACCACAGATTCCTTATGCCAAAATATTAAGATTTAACCAAACATACCTAATATCCAAAAGTTTATAATAAGGAAGACACGGGGGTGTCATAGTAAAAGGAAAAGTAAATTTATTTCGATATTGTTCCTTCCTTTTTAAATATCTTAATAAAACGGTATCTCGGGGTTTTTAAGCATTAGTTTTTCAGATCGAATATTAATCTTTGTGTGTAGACTAGAGGGCGATGGGTACACTATTTAAAATTCTCTAAAACTACCCAATTTTTTGTTACTACTCTGTATGTATGTAAACTAGTAAGCTTTTCTATGCTTTCTGCACAAAAAAGGTATACCTAATAAGAATCGGTCTTGACAACCGTTTTTAAGGTATTCACGTTTTAGTAGTTCAGTGCACCCGAAAGTGTGTACCTTCAATAACATCGTATTAGCTATAATTACAACTGCTCAGATATAAATAGCTGATATCTAAAAACTCCTGGATACCGAGTTTTATTAAAATGTTTAAAACATATCAGTAATTATCGAAATGCATGAATAAAAAATATTTATATCCCTTTAACACCCCGTATCTTTCTTATCATTAACCTTTGGATATAGTTATATTTGTTTAAATCCTAAATGGGTATTTTCGCATAAGAAATCTGTGGTTTTTCTGTGTACCATTAATTAGCGGACACCCATATCAGTATCACATGTATATAAAAATACGAATGACTGAAAACTATTCGACTAAACACTATCAAAATCTGTAAAATAAAACGAGTCCGAACCAATAATATGTGAAGTCTCTAAACTAACCAAAAACATTAACAAGGGGAAATCCTTGCAAAATAAACAACCAAAATGAAAATGGCAAATTTTCACAGTTTTTACCAAACAAAGCTTCGACAAGGCACGACTCTGTCATCAGCTGATAATGCTACCAACTTTAAACAGAACTGCCAACCGAAATCGTAATTCTCAGACCTCATGTCCCTGACAAAAGCTATCCCCGGTCTTGCTTATGTCTAAACCCCTTCTCATAAAGAAACTATGGGTCGTACCTACACATCCTAATTTTCAAATAAATTGCAAAAACTTAAAAATAGTGCATATTTTCTCTATTTCCACCGTCTTTGCAAATTATTTTAAAATAGGAAGGTGAAGCGGGCCAAAAAACATGCCTGTAGATAGGTTACGTCCACTGTACAAAAACTTTTTTTTGTGCACGCACCGGTGCACTGGCCCATATATACAGGGTGATTCAAAAATCGATCACAAAACTCAAGGGGTAATTTTACTTGACAAAATAAGGGTTGAGCTTCATATAATTTTTTTTCAAAGTGTCACTCATTTTCGAGTTAGAAGCCGTCAAAGTTCAATTTTTACTTTGGTTTTTTCGCCATGTTGCATTTATTTTTTAACCAATCCAGTTGATATTTGGCACACAAATCGAGCTTTGCAGATTCTAAAATTTTAAGATAAAAGTACTTTTTTAAATACCGCCAGAGGGCACTTTACCTAAAACTTAAAATTTATTTACATCATAACTTTTTTATTTTGACAGATATCCCAAAGCTGGGGGCGCCATTTTATAGACAATCAAAAACTTAAAAAATAAGGTACTTTTTATTAAAGTCGATGAACCTCACCGTTTAGGCACCAATAGACATCAAATTTTTCAACAATTTTCCATAGTATTTAATGTTTACGTGGAATCCAGTGGCGTACCTAGTTAGATTTTTTTAATGTATTATTAATTTTTACTTTTGCTATAAGTTAAAGGACAACTAAAATACGAGAAGGGTCGCAAAATTAAAAAAAATCGTTTGTAAAAACCAATAGAGCCATGCAAAAATATTTTAGTGTCATTTTTCGGTTCATCAAAAAGTAGCAACAACACTTGGCGAAAACTGCAAGTCTCTATCCCTAATAATAACCAAGATACCCTGCAATTGCAACAAAATCTGAACACCCTGTATAGAGATTATAGACAATTAATCTTCCGGCGCGGTGATAGCGCTTGTACAAGGAGGCTACATTAGTGCGTCGGTCTTCTACAGTGTGTACAAGATAAGGATCCTAAGCACGAGAATCTCAGTACCTATTGAAGATACAGCTTAGGTTAAATAAGAAAAAAGTTGTGTTTTTTAAAGCTTATTTACAGGCCGTTTAAAAACTTACAAAATTTTCATGGCCTGCTGAGATATTTAAAAACTAAAATTTGACTATATTGATTTTATTTTTTTCTTGACTTTATTTGAAGAGATATAAAAAAACTAATAACACGTTTATTGGCACTTTTAGCTACTACATGATGGTATTTTTAGATTTTATAACTGACGTTTCGTTTTCAAGAAACCATCATTAACTTTTTTTTACATGGCTCGAAAAAAAGTACACCCTGTATCTGATCCTATTTTTTATTACAAATTCAACGATGTATAACATGTTATATTTTAATTTTTAGTTAAAAGAAAAATTGCATTTTTTCTATTTTTTTAAAGTTATATTTAAGTAGGCCTTGCAAACAAATGCTTGGACGTTAATATCTGTTACCGTATCTACAACATAATTAATTATCATTATAAAATAGTATTTGTCGTTTTTACCATTTTTGTCAAGTTGTTGTTTTTAAAGCAATTGTTCTTATTGTTACTGTTGTCTTTATACGCAATACGCATTACTAGGCTCAACAAAATCCGCGTGTTAAGAAAATATCGAAATATCAAGAACGTTTTAGGTTTATTATGTGGTGTGGAATTTTAGGAACTAAAATACCAGGTCCATGTATTTACCATAATTCATTAACTGCAGAAATGATACCTTCATTTATTTTTGCAGCACAAAATGTAGCATGTTAGCATATCAAACTTTTCTTCATGGCTATAATAGCCATCCTGCATATTCGACCGTAATAATACAATAAGATATTAGCTATTCACCAATAAACAATAATAGAGACAACAGTAACAATAAGAACAATTGCTCTAAAAACAAGAACTCGACAAGCAGGGTAATAAGAACAAATACTATTTTATAATGATATTAAATTATGTTACAGATACGGTAACAGGTATTAACGTCGTGCATTTGTTTGCAAGGCCTACTTAAAAATAACTTTAAAAAATAGAAAACTATATTAACTAAAAATTAAAATATGACGTGTGATACATCGTTGAATTTGTAATAAAAAATGGGATCAGATACAGGGTGTACTTTTTTCTGGCCAAATAAAAAAATAAAGTTGATGATGATTTCTCGAAAACGAGAATAAAATCTAAAAATACTATTATGTAGTAGCTAAAAGTGCCAAAAAAAGTGTTTTTTTATATCTCTTCAATAAAGTCAGAAAAAATAAAATCGATATAGTCAAATTTTTGTTTTTGCCAAATATCTCAGAAGGTCATGAAAATTTTTCAAGTTTTTAAACGGCATGTAAATAAGCTTTAAAAAACACAATTTTTCCTTATTTAACCTAAGCTGTATCTCCAACAGGTACTGAGATTCCCATGCTTAGTATCCTTATTTTGGACACACTGTATAAGCAATAGCTAAAGGTATATCGGCCAGTAAAGAAACGACAAAGGATTTACGATAAATTATCCAATACGAAATGTTTACATGCCGGTATTAACGTTAACCTGTCTTTTTTCCTCACATTGCCTATGTGTTATGATATTTAGCTGATTCGGTATCTATCTGCGCTTTACTAACCAACCAAGAGTCACCACTGATTAAAAATAAAATTTGCTTTTTATTTACTTAACGTTTGCTCCAATTTACATTTTTTGATATGAAAATAAACCCTTATAAACAAAAAATTTGACGAGGCACATCAGTTCAAATAGCCCATCGAAAATTTAAATATGCCAGCATTGAATGAACACGAAAAAATGTGAAATTTCTACTTTTTGTTTTTGCACAACGGAATAATCGGCATAAAACAGTTGCGAGCTCTAAAAATAATCCAATAGAGAATGATTTGCTTGATGAGATTATCGTTTTAGCCTGTTTTATATGTCGGCATGAATCTGAAAAAATTAGCGGAAAAAAACGACAGAAATTGGGTTGACCTAATGTTGTTTTTACGATAATTTGTTTATTTTACTTTACGACTGTTTACCTTGTACTATATCATAAGCTTTTTTAAATACTCTTTCATAGACAACGATGAGACGAACAACTAAATGTAAATAAATTATCCGAGAGAGAGATAGCTGCTGGGCTTTCCTCGTCTGTCTTCAAGGAAGGTAAACGCAGATGGCGCGTGAGTCGACTTTATCGTTTGCCCGCCAAATTCAAATTATATAGCTGTGCTAATTTTGCCCTTAATGTTAGCTACTTGTTTTTGTTTCCTATTAATATAAAATATTGGGGTTTAGTTCAATAATTACACACACCTAATTAAAAATGTCATTTATTTGGTTTTTATAAAGATTTTTTCTTACAGATAACCATGTTAACATTACCTTAAATTATCTGTTGAAAAGCACAAATTTAGTATATACACTGTGATCACTAATAAAAGTCAATATTCAAAATCCAATTAAAGGTAAAAAACCACGAAACACACAATAAATCACAGAAAATGTAAACAAACTGTCCAAACAAATCGGCCATTGAAAAATATCAAACACAAATATCGAATAACATTTCGGCGTGACTGCCTGCGGCAACGTTGTCAAGTTAAAAATATTCGATTCATGGTATATTTTCTTTCTCTTAATTAGATGTAAGCCAAAAAAGGACATTAAAGTTTACATGCAGAAATTGTAAACAACTTGGCAACCAGGACAAAGCGATGATTACTCCATCTACGATAGCCTGCCATGATGAAAGACAAAGACATATTTATTGGAACTTGCGTTAAACCAGAAAGAGATAAATACAATGGACAAATTGTTGGACCAGTTACTCGTCTCGTTGTTGTCTCTGTTTTTGACGTAATTCGATGGACCCCTGCACGCACCAATACCTGTTTCTCTTCTGCTTGACTAAGCGTGCAGTAAAAAGTGAATGGTGTCAATTGTTTATAACAACGATAATTGCGGCGATAAAGGTATTGATTCTTTCGACGTTGTCACGTTCAACTATCGTCAGTAAACCGACTTTGCAGACAACCGATTTTTTGTTGTTTAAAATCACAGCCGCTTCTTTAATTTTTTTCTTTTTTCCAGTGTTCTTCTTTATTAATAATTTTGACCTCCGACCACTGTATGGGGTGATGTTTTGACCATGCATGTTCGGTCACTTCCGATTTCGACGTTTCACCTTGTTCTGTATATTTCTTTTATGTTTTTATTCTAATTTTTAGTGGTCTTTTTGTTTCCTCAATGTATATTTTACCAAATTCACAAGGAATCTAGTAGTTACAGTTATGTGATGTGTTGCTTTTCGGTTTCGTCTTTGTAAGAATGCTCCACAAAGTAGTCTGGGATTGAAATACTGTTTTGATGCTGTACTTGTTGACAATTCTGCGGACCTTTTGAAGTTCCGTTAACATACGGAACAGTCATGAATGATTGGTCTTATCTTTAAATTTGTCTATTGTTGCTTTTATTAATTTTTCTTTGTATCCATTTAGTTTAAGATCCCTAGACACGTCAGTTATCTATTTCTGTAGATATTCTTTGGTATTGCATAAGGTTACTACGAGGTTATATACCAACGGATATACTATACTATATAAAATATATAAATATATATATATATATATATATATATATATATATATATATATATTTACATCTGAATAACATCCAAGCGCCCTTTCATAAAACATCTTCCAAGCGTCCATGCCATATACTGTACACTTTGCAGCCTTCCGGCGTCCTTACTCTATACTATCCTGCCAGCGTCCTGTATGTATATTTTTTTACATACTCATCACTACTAAGCGTCCCGCAGTGATGCCAAATTTTTGTGTGTATATATATATTTATTATAAGATTTCCGGGCGTCCTTTGAAGTAAATTAATAGAAGAAGAAAATTTTATTATGTTTAAATGCTTTTGACCCTTGGTGTCGTGTTTATTCTGAACTTTTTATTCTAAAGGTTCCAAGCGTCTAATAGGTGTATGGTTATTGGTTTTATTTAGTTTACAGTGTACGAGCGTCTTAATATAGGTATATTTAAACGATTTTCGGACGCCCGATATCCGATAGAATGGTAACTTAGGCAAAGTATAGAAATGTTATTACTCTTATAGAGGGTGTTTCCTAACAACAGTACAAAATTTAAGGAGGTGAGTTCTTATGTCTTTTCATGAAAAAATTCTTATAAACATAGAGGGAGTTCATTTAAAAAGTAACCATTCAAGTTATCTGTGAAAAGAGAAAGGTTTGAGAAAATCGCTAAAACACGTCAAGATATTTATTGAAGGAAAACGTTTTCTACAAAAATTGACGGCAACCTTTTAGCCCCTTAACCCCCAGGGATACCACCCCAAAATTTTTACATGAGAAGGAGGTCGAGTAATACAGCATTTTAAAGTTCTTGACGAGTACTTTAATATCCCAGAATATAAAGTCAATATCTTGACCTACTACAAAATGGCGGTGCTTTAAAAATTATCTAAATACCTGATTGGGATGGCCGTATTTCCGAAACTAATAAAGTTAGATGTACCTAATGTGATATTTATTTAAAGTATCTTTAAAAATCTCTTTATTGGTGATACTAGTGATAATATACAGGGTAGGTTAAAAGTGTATCATTTTTTAAAGAAGCACCTCGTATATTATATTACCAATTAAGTATCATTAAAAGAGCTTTAAGAAAATACCACAATAAGTACATATAACTTTATTAGTTTTGAAAATATGGCCATCCCAATCATGTATTTGGGTAATTTTTTAAAGTACCGTCATTTTGTAGTAGGTATAATGTATTACTCGACCCCCTTCTCATTTAGGAATTTCGAGATGTGGCATTGGTGGTTTAGGGGTCGAAGGGACGCAGTCAAATTTTTTGTAAAAACGTCCCCCTCAATAAATATCTCGACGTGTTTCGGTGATTTTCTTAAATCTGTCTTATTTAGCATATAACTAGAGGGATAAGTTTTTAAATTAATACCCTGTATATCCGGACTTGCTTCTTTTCTAAGATACAGGCCGTTAAAGTTTTTAAAAGAGTTGATATTTTTTATATATCGTAAAAACCCTTTAACCAATTTAGATGAAATTAGGTTTACTAATTTAATGTAATAAGACGCTTGGAAAATTCTACCTAGGTTAAGATAATTGGGTCCAGTGGCGTTTTAGTGGTCACCACAACCAATATTACTATGTAAAAAAGTACGCCATCGGCCTCTTACAAAGATTTTATATTTTTTCCGATTAGAAAAATCAACTTTCTGGTTTTCTAAATTTTCTTCGCATCTAGCTTTGTTTTCAAGAAAAAATTATAATTCCACTTTAGTTTTTTTCTTAGAAGTACTCATAGACAAACAAAATAAAAAGCAGTCGTGTATTTTATCAAAAATGTAATTTTTCTTATGTACTAAAATCTTTTTTTTATTATATTATATACTTTTTAGTACCACTTAAAATGGTCCGGACATTTGTTTATGGGAACTTTTTCATAAAAAGACATAAGAATTCACCCTCTTAAGTTTCGTACCGTAGTAAGAAAACACCCTGTATATTGTTCCATTATTTTTAATTTCCATAGCATTTATAACAAAGTATACTACTTCTTTTTCTTTTATATGAAAGTAGTTTCTTTTATTAGAACTTATACAGGGTGTCTACATAAGTTGATGGTATATAAAACCTTTTTATAAGTATTTTACTGTAACTATTATTACTATTAATAAATTGCATGATTTTTTCTACGAGGTTTGGCAAAAATGTGATTTTTGCTGAACCCTAAAGTACCTGTAATTTTGATAATAATAAACATTATTATGAAGAAAAGGTGTTTAGGATTAAAAATAACGTGTAAATATGTAAACTTGTTAATCTATCGGAAAAATAACTTTTATTTTCTGTTATAACTGTAAAATTTAGGTTTTTACACGGTGGCGGTTTTTCGTTGTCACTGCAGGTTATGGCAAAAACAAGAGATAGAAAAAAACTGATGGCACATTCAGGGTTTCAATTTTTAAAACTTTAGCGGTAGAAGTAAGTCATATCTTACGTATGATTCGTTTTAAAGATAAACAGGGTTTTTTTAATTTTGTTATGAGAGATTAAACAAAAATTTATATTGCATAGTTTTGGAGATTGTTATGTAGGGTTGACTCCAGTGGCGTACCTATATTTTTTATGGACTTTTATTTGGAACATAGAACACGAAGTTGTTATTTTTATGGAACACCCTTTATACCTTATTATCATTGGTAGGGTATCCTAAGAAGCAGTAAAAAAATATTAAATTAGTATTTCCAATGTTTTATAGTTTTGGAAATATAGCTATCGTCAAGAGCTCGGTAATAAAGTGCCATTTTTGAATAAAACACCCTGGATATTGTTTTACCATTTAAAAAAATACAGTATTTGATATGTCTATCTTTAATAGTTTCAAAAATATGAGCGTCTAAATTTCAAAATTATGTTTTACATTCACTATGTTTATAACTACCTTTAAGCAATTAATGCGTTAGATATGTGTAATGAGAATTAAATTATATCTCCTATTATTTAGATTCATATAGCCTCATATCCAGAACTTCTAATAAAGATATAAATATGAGATGTGATATTTTCTTTAGGATCCTTAAAATATCTTTTCAATTGAGATACAATATACAGAGGGTTTCATTTAAAAATGCTATTTTATTAGCAAGCTCTTGAGATGGTAATCTTTTCAAAATTAGTAAAAATTGGATAACCCAAATGAGAAATTTTTTTGCGGTTTTAAAGGACACTTTTTTAATGATAATAAAATAAACAGGAGTCTTATTTAAAATAAGAATATTATAACTTTGTGTTATAACTTAAGTGAAGCTGTACCCCACTGGGTACGAGCCAACCGTTGCAAAGTTTGCCGCTCTGCCGCTAGCCGCTTGTATCATCGTAAAAACTCAAATTTAGCACAAAACTTACTGAGACTATTAGGCATAACATTAGTGTAATAAACTCTTATTTTTTACAGCGTGTTTTTTTTTTTCGGGTTTTGACCCCTTTAATGCCTCCAGAAAATTCTTTTTGACGTGACTGTTTTTTTTTAAATTCAAATTTTTACATCCCACGTCCATTCTCTATTTTTAGTATTTTGCACAAGTTAAGTGATTTTTGGAAAAATGTTTTTAAATGGTTCCAAACTTTAGGACTTATTTTTAAAAGTATTTTTAAATCAGGGCGTTAAAAAATTAAAATATTTGATTTTTTTGGGCATAGCTTTAAATTCTTAATAACATTTCTATTTAACATTTAGTTAATTTTTTTAAATAATGGTTTACACCTAGATAGTTTTTTAAATTTTTGGCATTCCTTGCTTATCTTTGAACTTTGAACAAAACCGGCAACTGCAAATATAGTTTAGAACAAAGCTTTAATTTTAATATAAAATTTAGTTTGTTGCACACTTAATGAGCCATACTGTATATTTAAAATCAAAAGCAACGAATTTAATTGCATAAGCTATTTAATATAACTTATCAGCTATACAATTCAACAAATTTTATACTAATTTAAAGTGATTCCATTTCCAGGGTAATCATAAACACTGCTAGAAGTAAAAAAGTAAATTACAATATTTTACACTGACTTTCGTTTTTTTGTACCACACATATAATGAAATAAAAATTGTAGTGAATCAAATTTTTGTTGTTTTATTAGATAATTAAAAAAACATTTTAATAATAAGAAAGGTTTACAGCACCTAACGTTCTTATTACAAAATTAAAAAAAACAACTTTTAACCCCATATAATGACCTATTACAACGATATACACCAAACTATAATGGACGCCGACGAATGGAAATAATCTAATAATACTGCTTTCATGTATAAATGACTCTAAAATTATTGTTCTACAATGTTGCCAAACACTAGGTACCCGCATCACAAAAATCGGACTTAAAGGACGCCTGGTAATCGACATACTGTAAAAAAATATACTCATTAAGAATATACAGCGGCTATCGCTCTGCCGCCTACTGGAGAAAGCGCTGAACTAAAAATATACACAAATATTCGAAATTTACATATTTTACTACCCTAAAAGCGTCCAGCTGAAACTTTGCCAGGGCTCTAATAGGATTCCTACTAGGCTTATCGTACAGTAAAACTTCCGGGCGTCCGTATACGGACGCTTCGAAGCAGGGGACGCTCGGAAGATAGGTATTTCAGAATGTATGGACGCTTGGAGGATAGTCAGATGTATATATATATATATATATATATATATATATATATATATATATATATATATATATACATATATATATATATATATATATATATATATATATATATATATATATATATATATATATATATATATATATGTATGTATATATATATATATATATATATATATATATATCAAAATAAAAGGGGTTAATTTTTTAACCCACCCTGGTAAACACCCTGTATAAAAATATTTTTTATTTCCTTTTTTCTTTACTGCTGAACTAACTTCCCCAGGAATTCAGCAGCTTCGGTCCGTCAAACAGGGACCGACACGCGGCTTTAAATCGTCCTACGCTGCTGCCACTGAATGGAGCCAATTTTTCTTTTAGGAAACGCGGTGTTGCGTGAAACCGCATCGAGTGCTCAGTTTTATGTCGGTGTCGGTATTTTACACCGCATAAAAGTGTTTTATGTTTTTAGCTGAAATGTAAATGTATTTTTAAATAAAACACAGGGTGTCTGTAAAAGGTGTGAGGAAAATGCTATGGCACATAAATAAGTTGCAAGTTTAATTGAATGGTTGACTTCATAAACCACATTTCTGATATGTGTTTAGTGTTTACATTTCAATTAAGATCAGTTCCGGATTAAGCTATAGGCAAATTAAGCAATTGCTTAGGGCATTACGTTGTGAGGGGCACCATAAAGACAAAAAGAAGCATATACGGATTTCGTCACAAGAGATCTACACCAGATCTTCTTTCCTTCGTTTCACACAACTGGAACAAGTCTCTTGAGTTTCTAGGTGAGTCCCAGATCGTTGCTCTTGATATATCTAAAGCTTTCGACCAAGTCTAGTATGACGCACTTCTTAATAAACTTCCCTCCTACGGTCTTCCCACTAAACTCTGCTCTTGGCTCTCCAGTTATCTTTCTAATCGACGTATATCAGTCATTGTTGATGGCCACTCTTCAAGCTTTCACGAAATTAATGCTGGAGTGCCTCAGGGTTCAGTACTAGCACCAACTTTGTTTCTTCTTCACATCAACGAGCTTCTGTCTTCCACAACCAATCCCATTCATAGTTATGCTGACGATAGTACCCTTCACTCCACTTTTCAGGTTCCCAAACCAATCTCTCAACCCGACTTGGAAATCAAACGCAGGGCGATGCAGATATCTCTTTCACAGGTTCTCAATTTGATATTGGATTGGGGCGCCAAAAATCTCGTTCAATTTAATGCATCCAAAACACAATCATGTTCCTTGTCGCAAAAAAACTCATTAAACACTCATCCTTTGCTTATGAAGTGGCCAGATTTTGCAGAGCGGGGACACATTTAACCTTGTGGGCGTCACATTTGAGAATAACCTTAACTGGCATAAAGACATTGTATCTATAGCCACCGCGGCTTCAAAAAGCTTGGATTTCTTTTCCGAGCCAAAAGTATTTTTCTCCTTCCAATTTATACACTTTGTATATGTCTCAAATTCGACCCTGTCTGGAATATTGTTCTCATGTCTGGGGAATGGTATCCCCTACAACCCTCAGCATTCTTAATGCCATTCAAAGAAGGGCTATTCGTCTTATTAATGATCCTTTATTTACTCAAAGACTTCCTTCTCTTGCCAATCGTCGAGCTGTGGGAGATCTATCGCTTTTCTATAGATACTTTTACGGCTTCTGCTCCGACGAATTATCCAGTATAGTCCCTCCTCTTGCAGTTCCCAACAGAGAAACTCGTAGTGCCGCACGTATGCATCCCTATACGGTCCAATTGGACAGGCCGCGAACTTCCCATTTCGTTTGTTCTTTTATCCCAAGAGTTTCTAGACTGTGGAACCTACTGCTAGCGGAGGTCTTTCCTTCCCCCAAATCTTCAAGTTTTAAAGTCCCGTGTTAACAAACTTCCTCTTACCTTGCTTAAGACACCCACGATACGTTAGTATTTAGCCTTTCAGCCTTCGTGGATTGTCCAGAGATTAAAAAAAAAAATGCTAAACTTTTTATAAAGAAAACTTTTTTGTAAAATTGATAATAAAAAAATTTAACCAAAATAAAAAACCGTTGCATAACTTTCTATCACGTTAAAAATCACGTTTATAGAAATCCAAACACTTTATTAATAAAAATAAAACAGAACATTTAAAAAGATAAAATTGCACCCCTTTCTGTAATACACCGTCGACTTTATAATATGATATACGTCCCTGTGATATCATATCATTCCTCCAGGCTTTAAATAAATCTCTTATACTCGCGTCTTACATTCACGTCGAAGGGTAAAAACGAATCGAATTAGAATGGTATCTATCGTAATTCATGGGAATTTTTACGAGGTTAACCGTACATGGATTTATTCCGGGTGAACATACAGGTTGAGCTAAATAACATAACACATAGGCAATGTGAGGAAAAGAGACAATCTCACTAAATTTTTGTTTTTCTATTACTCGCCGATGTACCAAAACTGCTTGATTAAGCAGTATAGTAGCACCAGTAAGGAATAAATTAAATATTGTTTCGGGCGTCCAGATGCAAATTTAAATTTTACCTATTTTTTTAATAGAGACATTTTGCATCTCTTAAAATAACAGACGTTTCTTGGCCTCCTTATGGTTATCGCTATTAAACATAACGATTACGGCAGCAGTTTTAGACAGAGATTTTGCAGCCTCTTTTAAGAAATATTTCTTGCGTCTGCGCTTTCGACACATAACCTTATTTTTGCCTGTGGTTCACCCATTTTAAAGTTAACGAAAAATCAGTATTTACTTTTATTCTTCAGAAGATATAAATTGATATTTAAATATATGCAAACACTTCTGTTGATTTCGTTTTTTAAAGTAGATGTAAACAATACAGTATAAGAAAAACACAAAAAGTAAGGTTAGGTTTGGTAGTAGAATAAAAAGCAAGTGTGCCAGATTGTAACATCTAAATTAATTACTGATTTAGAATATCCGTAAAAGTGCAAGTTAGTTTTAATTTCTTAACAATATTTGATTTTTATTACTGCTATAGATTTTTCGCTAATTAGGGCCTAGTTATAAATGATATTTTAATTAATACGGCATTAAAATTTTAACCTTTTAAATAATTGATATTAAAATTTGTACAATCCGCACCACGCAGTTTAACAAAAACGATAACAATAACGATAACCTTTTCGGTATTCATTCGTAATTAAAGGAATCCGGTATGGTTAATAACGATAACGGATCATGTTTGCGTTACTGCGCAATCTCAGAATAACGTAAACCACAACGGAATTTCAAAATAAGGGGTGCAAAATGTCTCTATTATCACTACATCGTATAAAGCAAAGTCGTTTTTCGCGTCTGTATGTTTGTATGCTTAGACCTTTAAAACTACTCGACGGATTTTGATGCAGTTTTTTTTTATTAGATAGAGTAATTCAAGAGGAAGGTTTGTATGTATAATAACATCCTTAATATATAAGGGAACCACTACGAATACAAGATTTCTAATGTGAAGTCAATAATAAACACATTTTTTTGCGCTTACATTGCAAACGTTGACTGGTATAGGGAAAGGAAAATTGTTTTGGTTACTTGTGGTTAAATCTAAATCTGGTTAGGGCAAAAATTAGTATTAGAGAAAATAAAGATATATGTTTTTAGGGTCAATTTTATAGTATTTAAATCAGTTATTACATATACGCGAAAAGCTTAGTTTGTATACTTACGAAGTTTATGCGAGCCAGCCGGCGCACATTGGGGCAGCAGTATGTAAATACGAAAACCAATTTTTTTGCAGAGGCTCCTAAATACATATTTTTATGAAGACACTGATAAACTTGTTGCCTTAATATTTTACCGCACAGCAGCTTAATCAAAATATGCTTTGCTACTTGTTCATAAACGTATATGATATACATATCCAAATTTTGCGACTATTATTCTTATGGTTGTAAATTTTTTATACTCGCTTTAAGACATTTGTATAATTGTGGATTTAGTAGTTTATGGTATGTTCTGGTCAGTTCTGGTTGGTTCTGGTTAGTTCTGGTTAGTTCTGGTCAATATATATTAAATACCGTTTTTTTATCTTTATGACATCTCACGAAGGCTTATGCCTAAATACCAGTGTACCGTGAGTGCCGGGTTACTGGATGTTTAACCCATTATTGTCGTGTTCCGTCCACGTTATCCAAGCACTGAAACATGCAGTTTTTGCATTTCATAGCACCTTTTAGACAACGCGGTAGTGCCACCACGGACGTTATTTTTAAATAACTACTACTTAGAAATGGCAGAATACTACACAGTGGTTTGCCATTGCCAACTGTGAGGTGACAAGCAATGAAAAATCCGATGTCCGACTCCGAGATTCGAACCCGGATCGCTGCAGTGAGAGGCTGACGCGTTAGCCTTTACACCACTGCTCACCCTTTTTGTGTATTCTTTTATGTACTTGGCATAAAACATTAAATATATCCTTGCAAATATATTTAAATTTGACAATATTTTTTGAAAACCATCAAGTAATAGTTTATTGCCACAAGCTTCAAACTCTAAAATTGTATGCAGTACTGTAAAACAACAATAACGTTCAATAAACGTTTTTTAAAGAATTAGTTTATAAATAAACTTTAAGATGTTTATGCCATCAGAAAACACCTTGGATGGCTTTTTAAAAATATGTGTAATTTATTTAATAAGAAAAAAAACAACATAATTAAGAAAAATAAAACATAGTTTTTTGTTTCTAGTCTCCCTAAAATAAAAATAATTAACCGGAATCCCTTAATCTTATTATCTAAATTAATGCCATCTTTTGCTGGGCGTTCAATAGGTCAAATTTGCGCCATTAGAAGCAAAATCTGTCTGCGTAATTTATGTCTATTTGTAGCTAGTCTCACAAAATTTGTTTTCTATCTCTATCTATCTCTTTGTTTTATGGCTCTGATACTAAGTCAATTTGCCAGTTCTCCCGTTCCGGTCATATAAGCTATTGCTTATAAGCTTTCCCGGCTTTGTCCTTGGAAAATCTGGATAATCGAGCTCGAAACTCCCAGACTTTCCTAGCATATGAATAAGAAACACTTGTTAACATGCAGGACAATGGTAGGTCCCGAGCCCTACTGTGGTATTTCATCATGCCAGGTAAGGTCATCCATTAGATCATGGATTATGAGGGAATCACAAGACTGGTGGATAAGAACACCAGGACAGCGTCAGGCGAAAGTGTTCATCAAGGCTTACTCGCCAGACTTTACAAAAGACCTTCTGAATTATAACCGGAAGGCAGTAAGAATAATAGTGGGTCAACTGACAGGTCATTGCAGACTGAATAAACACCTGGAAACTATGGGCCTGGCAGAAGAAAACCTATGTAGGTTCTGCCAGGAGGAGGAAGAAACCGCAGAACACGTATGGTGCTACTGCGAAGCCCTTTGTCGTCTGCGATTTGCAAGGCTGGGTGAAGAAAAACCTAAAGCGGCAAAATATACCAAGGGGCCAGTTTCAAGCTTGTGGAGTCTGATTAAACAGACCGGCTTGGATAGCGTGCTCTAACCTATGGACGGAGGACACACAATAAACCTGAGCAGGTTGCAGTGTTAGAGGATATGCAATCCACCTCCTAATCTAATCTAATCTAATCTAATCTTGTAAACATCAACAACAGCGATGAACTTCTGAACATGCATAAATTGTGACTATCAAGCCAGCGGCTGCTACTGGTATCGCGCATAACCGTCACGTTCACTACTGACGTTTTTCCGCAAGGCGTGCGCACCTCCTCGACCATACGAGGACACCATGTGTTCAACACCAAAACGTAAAAACTTCAGGCTTTAGGAATCTTCACTCACAGCGCTTAGCCCCAGAAGAAAGAAGGCCCAATTTAGCGTGAATCTTTTCTCGATCCCCAAGGGTACAGCTACGCTCGTACGACGCCTTCAATCGCCTACCCGGGAAGTCTACGTAAACGTGAACCGTACTACTCGAAGACCGCGGAAAGAGTGACCTAAAAGGTTATTGGAATATACAAACAAAAAGTGATATAAGCATCAGTGGGCATGAAGTAAGGCACTTTTGCCATCTTCCACTCCCTCCCGCTTTGACCTCACCTACTTGGCTCCTTCCACTAGGCCTCTTCCAATTGGCGCATGAAGTTTAAGATATATATTTATACAAGGCTTTTGTTTTCTGGCTTTAATGAAGAATTACCTTTATTGTCGGTAAGGTTTACGGACACCCTGTATATATTAATAGGGATTAGTTTTAAGACGCGTCCACATTTGCAACAATTCGCCGTGCCGCTACGCGCCGCATACCCCGCCACATAGCGCGAACGTACACGTGGACGGAATGCATGTCGTTTCAAGGGCTTGGTTAATGATTCGCCGGTGATTCAGAGCTTGTCGGTTTTTTAGCGTCAAAGGAAGCTCGCTAACAGGTTCGGTTAGTTTGGACCGATGTTTGGCAAATTGTTGTTGTGTGAAGTCTGGAGATACATTTTTATTGTCGCGCAGGGTAAAGTAATATCAGCAAATAAATATCTAAAAATTGCATTTAATCGTTTTACATTTTAAATCACGTCATGTAAAAATTGGTAAAGCTTTTTATACAAAAATGAAAATGAAATATACATATAAATTGAGTAAAGCGTATGCTTCCAAGTTATTCGCCCGGCTCAATGTAATATACGTATTATATCTTCGATTTCTCGAGCAAAATCTCGGTTAACGAAAAAAATTCGCTCGTCAATTTATATCAGCTATTAAATTGAAGCTGATTGGAATGTTAAGGATTGAACGCAATTTAATTTATATTGACATTGATTTTTGCGAGATCAACCGCTTGTAGAGGGATAAAATAAATAATATACCTGGTTGTTAAATAAAGTGTACCCAATAACAAGAATATCATTAAGGTAGTTCTACCGATACCACAAGAGTCAAATGTGTGCTTAAGGTAATTTCCCAGCAAACACTTTTTGCCGGCAATATACATTTTTCATATTGGCATTGATGGTAAAGCATTGGCAATTGATGGCAATATTATGCCAACATCTAATACGCATTAAAAAGTTATTCCTAAATAAACACTTAATTGCCAATAAATTTTACATGCAGGCGAATTGCCGGCGAGCAATTTTTTGATCTGTTTTATTTATAATGGCGGCTAAACATCATTATTTTATGTTTTTTTACATAATTTAAAGGAAATGGCGTTTTCCTAACATTTTATTGATACAAAAACATACCAAATAAAAATTAAGTCAAACAAAATGTTTATTATGTATTTTTGAGAGAATAAAAATAAAATGATGGTAAAATACAAGATTTGACAATTTGATAGATGAGGCAACCTTGCTTTTGTTTGGCCGCTTTGTGCAATTGTTTTCTACGTGGTTTTCTAGCTTTTTAGTTAATTTTTTAAAGAAAAGAGTTTTTAGTAGACATAATTAAGTGTATTCATGACCTAATTAGTGTGTGTTGTGTAATTAATTGGTGATGGCTAGTCAAGAAGGCGGGTTATTCAAGTAGACTGTTAGGAGCTGTAAACATTTCGTTTAAAACCTTTTAAATTTGTTAAAAAGTTTTAAAGACGTGTTAATAAAAAAAAGGTAATAGTTCGATAGGTCGATTATGACACAAATCTGTGTGCGCGTTTTCCAAAATCCATTTCTATAATTTATATCAATAAAAATATAATAAGAAAAGGAAGATACCTACAAACCGAGTAAGTAAAAATTACCGAACCTTTAAAATTTCGTTTAAAACTTTTTAAATCTGTAATATTAAAATTTTAAATTTGGGAGGTTTGGGCACATTAAATTAAACAGTTGTGGGCATATTTATTTAATTTTTTACATAATTAAACATTTTGCCAAAAATTTTAAGGGGGACAGTCATAACCATAAGGTTCAAACACATGTAGCAAACTTGTTCGACAAAAAGTGACGCGTTCGCCCAGTCTGACATCCCAAACATTTTACATTGACAGGCTGGGTTAAAGCGCGCTTCCATATAGGGCGGTATAATTATTCGTGGTCGACTCGTGTAAAGAAACCCCCTTAAAAGTTTTTAAGAGTGTTTTTATCATAAAGTCGATTTCATTACTGGACCAGGGACTATACCGGTTGAGCCAAATAACATAAATATATAGGAAATATAAGGAAAAGAGACAATCTAACTGAATACGGGCATGTAAACATGCGTGACTAATGGTGCTTGTTTTGTTATTCTATTAGCTTTGTTTGAGGGTGCGATTCTGAACCGGTTCTGGGACTATTCGCATGCGCAGTGAAAAAGCAGTGTTCGCGGTTAGTAAAATCCTGAATTTTTAGTAACAGTTCTATGTTCGCGGGTTACAATGGAATCAGTTCGTTACCGGTTCGTAACCTGCGATTTTTATTGGAACTAAAAGTTCAGTTCGGAATTTCATGCGCATTGTCGACATGGTCAGCTGTTTTCTGATTTTGTGGTACAGAAATAAACCGTTGTATTAAGGTTTATTTGTTTCTGCCACTTTTAATGCGGGTTAATATACCTGTTGAATATTTTTTTAAATATTTTTGTGATTCTGAGCGTATATAAACAAAGGATTTTTAATTGTATTCCATATGAATGTATGTATGCAATAAAATAAATAAAGATTTAATTAAAAAATATTGACAATATTACAAGATTTTACCATTTCTTGTTGTTTGAATTTTATCCTTAGTTAAATACACATACCTATGTTAAAAACGAGAGGAGGCAGGGAATCCCTCGTCTTCCGCCGAGAGACCTCGAGTGGCTTTAGACAGTATAACAATTTACCTTTTTGTTTGAATTTATTTTTTTTTGTATAGTATCCAATTTAACCATGAAAAATCCTAACCAAAAGGCTAGGTTAGAATACATCCTCAGCTGTATAGAAAATCGTTCGCGGTAAATAAAAATTCCGAACTAATAAATAACTAGACATGCGCTTTAAAACAATTCTAAACAATACTAGACCCGCGAACAAAGCTATTACTGGCCAATATATCAAAACGTTTTGCTTATGCACCCAGCAAACACTATTTGCCGGCAATGTACATTTTCATATTGGCATTGATGGTAAAGCATTGGCAATTGGTGGCAATATTATGCCAATATCTTATACGCATTCAGTTGATACCGGGCTCTCATTGCGGTAGGTCGGTATTCGAGCGAAATAATTTTTTGTGCATACGATACGATAAGACTTCGTAAAAAGATCGAATTTAGTGCAGTGGAATGGACGTCGATAGCGGGGGTTTAACCTCCAATTTGGGCCCCACTGGGTCAATAACAGGTTTAGGGACGACTAACAAAAATAATGAGAATAATGCAAATAATACAGAGCTGGAAGATCCCTCAAAAAAACAAAAAATAAAATACTATTATGATAATAAGGATTCTGCTCCTTATCAAGTATATATCGAAAATATTTCACCGGATTTCCGAGGTAAACTTAATGCTATTAAGGTAGGTGACATTTTATTTACCACCCACCCCGAACTAGATAACAAAATAAAAGAAATAGAATCACATGGAAAAAACAGGATCAAGGTAGTGTTTAAAGATTTCATGTCGGCCAACAGCTTAACAAATTCTAAAAAATTGTCTCAATATAACTTAGAAGCATATATTCCCAAATTCTTAGTAGTAAGACAGGGGGTAATTTCGGGCATAGAAGTAGATATGTCTGAAGAAAGTATAAAAAATAAAATAAAAAAATTTGATTACCATTGTAACTTTGAGGTACTATCAGTTCGAAGAATATCAAAGGGAATTGTTAATAAGCAAACCAATAAAAAGAATATGTTAACACTAAATCAGTAATTGTCACTTTCAAAACACAGACTCTACCAAAATATATTGCTATGGGACATGTTAGGCTGACAGTTAGTGCTTACATTCCTAGAGTAATGCTTTGTTTTAACTGTTATAGATACGGGCACACATCAAAACAGTGTAAAAGTCAAACTAGGTGTCTTAAATGCAAGCAAAATCACGCAATCGAAAACTGCCCCGAAACAAAAGAAATTAAATGTTTTTATTGTGACAGCAGTCATGCTACAAATGAAACAAAAAAATGCGCTGAATTTGCTCGGCAAAAAAAAATAAAAGTGGCTATGGCCGAAAAAATTCTAACTTATAAAGAGGCAGAAAAACAGTTCCCCAAAACTTCCTATTCATCAATTGTATCTCAAAGTAATAACGATATTAATTTAAGCGAAATAGATATTATATATAATACCAATTTAAATACACGCAGCAGTATACCTGCTAATAGACAACCAACGCATTTTACTCAAAGTAAAATACCCTATAAAAGAAGTAGACCTGCATCTCCAAATCCGGTAAATCAGGAACATAATAATATTTTATCCCAGTTTAATTTCTCTCAGTGTACAACACCCGTATTAGACGATCCCATATATCAAGCAGGTATAGCTGGCTTAAAAAATATACTTAACAAAAATAATGAAAATAACTGCTTAAACATAATGGTAGAATTAGTTTTTCTGTGTTAAGGGTTCTTAAAGAAAAACAGTCTTTTGATATCAATAAATCGGACTTAACAAACTTAATTAACTCACAGCTTACACAAACAAGTAAATAAAAAACTCACACTCACACACACTCACACACACACACACACACACACACACACACACACACACACACACACACACACACACACACACACACACACACACACACACACACACACACACACACACACACCTCACACTTACCCCATTAAATACATTTAAATAGTATATGGCTAACATAAATAAAACAACTTTTTGTCAATGGAACTGCAGGTCGGCAATTTCTAATAAAGCTAATTTAGAAAATCTTTTAAGTGGCAAAAACGTGCACATCGCCCTTTTGTCTGAAACGTGGTTTAAGCCCGGAAGGTACATTTCCTTTTCTGGTTTTAACGTAATACGTAAGGACAGCCATGATGGAAAAGGAGGAGTAGCAATTTTAGTAAAAAGAAATATCAAATACACTGAGATAACGGGACCAAATTTTAATGATATTTTGTACACGGCAATTAAAATTAATTTAAATAATCTAGATTTAACTATAGTTTCTTTATATATTAAGCCAAAATCAAAAATAACACAGCAATCTTGGTATAATTTTTTCTCTTTTTTCACAATCCAATGTTAATAGGAGGTGATTTTAATGCCCATAATGAAGCATGGGGATGCCTGTCTAATGATACTTATGGAAAAACCCTACTGGACTCAATCGATGCAGCCAATTTAGTGTATTTAAATAACGGCAAAATTACACGATTAAATCCATCAGGTGGAGAAAATTCGGCAATAGACTTAACTCTAGTACCTCCTGGTTTGCAGCCACTAATCGAGTGGGACACTCTAGATGACACCTATGGATCCGACCATACACCAATAATAATGCATTGCAACCACACACCAAAATTTATCTCCAGCAATCCATCTAAAAAATGGAATACAAAAAAGCAAATTGGGACAAGTTTTATATAGAAAGTATAGATCAATTCTCTCTACTTACAAACAATAATTATAATGAGTTTTTAGCTACAATGAACCAAGTAGTAGAACAATCAATTCCAATTATACAAACACATAAAACCAAAAAAAAAACTGGAAAATTTTGGTGGAATGACAGATGTAATCAAACAGTATTAGAAAGAAGACAAGCATTTGCACAATATAAAAGTAATCCAACTTTAAATAACCTAATTAATTACAAAAAACAAGATGCAATGGCTAAGAAGGTAATAAAAGAAGAAAAAAAGAAAAACTGGCAAAATTTCTGTACCTCACTTAACTCAAACACTCCAATCAAGGAAGTATGGAAAAAAGTAAATGGATACAAAAACCGAAGGCAAGAAAATAAAATTCCATCCAGTCTGGATGATTCCTGGATTCATGAATTTCATATCGGTCTATCGCCACCTTCAGTGGATAATGAAATTACAAGAACCTTACAATTCTTTGAGAATAAGGACCCATTTCTAACAGATCGCTTTGAACTACCAGAACTTAAAAGAGTCCTAAAAAAAAACAACAATTCTGCTCCTGGAAAAGACAACATTGAATACTCAATGCTAGTCAACCTGCCAGAAAACGCCAAAAAACGAATGTTAAGTATCTTTAACTCAATATTCACAGGCGAACACCCTATCCCAGGCGAATGGAAAGAGTATATCATCGTTCCGATCTTAAAACAAGGTAAACCATCCCATTTAGCTACGTCATATAGAGGAATAGCATTAGCTTCTTGCCTATTTAAAACCTATGAGAGAATGCTAAAGAATAGATTAGAATTTTGGATGGAAAAAAACAACAAGTATCCGAAGACTCAATATGGATTCAGGAGAGGATGTTCTACTCAAGAAGTCTTGGCTATTTTAATTACAGATATCCAGTTAGCTTTAACAGAAAATCAAAGTATTTCAGCACTTTTTATAGATATACGAGGAGCATATGACAACATTAATTATGATATTTTGACAACTAAAATGCTTAAATTAGGTATTCCATCACAATTGGTTCATCATATCACATTATTATATAAATCTCGAGCGATATTCATACGCACACAGGAAGGACTAACTACAAGCAGAATTACCAGCATTGGACTACCTCAGGGAGGCATTCTAAGTCCTCTTCTTTATATAATATACACCTATGATTTGGAACTATTATTGGACAAGGATACAAAAATTCTACAATTCGCAGATGATGTATGCATATACAATAAAAATAAAACAATTGAAGCATGTAATGAAAAAAATAAAACAAAATGCAATAAAAATTGTTTCTTGGTTTAACCAGAATGGACTAGAATTATCCAAGGAGAAATCTGTAATGTGCACTTTTACACGAAAAAGGACTGAATTACCCAACACAATTAAAATAATGAATGACATGGAAATTCCTTATAAAAATACTATAAAATATCTAGGAGTTTTTCTGGATAAGAAACTTCTTTGGAAAGACCATATTCATTACCTAATCAAGAGAGCAGAAAATGGCATAAACATACTGAGGGTTTTTCACATCAAAAATGGGGATCCGATCCCAACATATCTTTACTTTTTTACAAAGCCTATGTAAGATCTATTCTGGATTATGGGTGCCAATTCTATGGATCAGCAGCAGATACTCATCTTAATAAAATAGAAAAAATTAAAAATAAATGTCTAAGGCTATGCGTCGGATATCTCAAAAGTACTCCAATAATAGCCATGGAATCGGACAACGCCGAACCCCCATTATATTTAAGAAGAGAATATCTCAGCGACAAGCTCATGTTAAAATTTATTTTTAAAAATAGTAGCATTCTTAACAACATATATAATCTAAGTTTATGTAACCTTACTCACAGATACTGGAAAGCAAAAAAATCCCCTTTATTATGTAATAGCTATATTTGGATCGTTGATCTAAAACTTCAAATATTTTCATCTTCCGATTGGCCATATTTTCGAATAGATAAGGAAATGTTTAGAAACAACATACAAATAGTAATTAAAAATTATGAAAATAAAAATCCTTCGACAATTAAAAGCACTATACTAGAAGAAATACAAAATAATTGGCCAAATGCAGAACACATCTATACCGATGGCTCTGTTTTAAATAATAATACCGGCTGTGCCTTTTATCATAAAAACTTAAAATATTTTCAAAAATATCGGCTATTTAATGGCTCTTCTATATACTCGGCTGAATTATGGGCTATTTTTCAAGCTCTCCAGTACTGTTCAAAATTAAATGTAAGTTCTGATTTTGTAATTTTCTCAGATAGTAAAAGCTCCTTACAAGCCCTTCAAAATTGGCATCAAACAGCTCCGGCTAATTATATAATATCAAACATTATCAGTAGCTATCATAATCTAAAAAACAGAACAAAAGAGTAACATTTGTGTGGATTAAAGCCCACATAGGCATACAAGCAAATGAAATAGTGGATAGACTAGCAAAAGAAGCCACTCGAATAGATACCTTTTCTGAGAATTTCTTTATTCCACATTTAGATATCTTTAGTTTAACAAAAGAAAAATACATACAAAATGGCAGGATCTGTTTGATAACAGTAATAAGGCAATGAATTATAAACAAATATTTCCTAAAATAAGTAACCAACCTTGGTATTGTGGGAAACTAATAGAAGTTTTGTAAGATGTATAGCTAGAATTAGATGTCAACATGCATTGTTTCCTAAACATGCTAATAGGATAGGAATAAAGAAAACAACTTGTGTGAATGCGGAGAAATAGGTGACCTAGATCATCACATTCTGGGGTGTTCTAGATATACCGTGAATGTCAATCAGCTTTATAAAAGCTTAAGTAACATTGTACAATTACCGTGTAACATTCACACAATTATTAGCTGTAGTAATGTATTAGTGTATAAGATATTGTATAGTTACATTATAAAAGAAAAAATAAAATTATAATTAACAAAAAAAAAACAAAAAGACAAAATATAATTAAAATAAATATTAAAAGATGTGTTCAAAAAATAAAAAAGAAAAGTAAGGAAAAAATACGAAGAAAAAGTGGAAAAAAAAACAAACAAAGCAAAAAAATATAAGCTAAAAAAAAAAAATACATATAAATATATATTTATATATTTAAACATATATTACATGTATCATCAAGTCCACTAGAGTGGTACAAGTAGAGTTAAGCAATAAAATTGTAATAAAATATCCCGCATATCTCAGTGATCCTGAACAATGTCAAAAAAAAAGGGGAAGCTGGCCAGTTGGTTTTATCCAGTGCCATAAAA